>PVJH01006959.1:0-96855 GCA_004026705.1 Nesogale talazaci
TACAGTGATTCTAAGGATTTGGATAATAAGAACTCACTTACTTGGCACTGACCATTATTCCTCCACTATCTGAATTCCCACGACTCCATTCCTTAATCCCTGTCTTCCCCTTAGCACTATTGTTAAGCTTTTGTTTGCATAGCACAAAGGGAGGTCTGATGGTCTGCAGTTGATCAGTATACATTGGTTCCATTCCAGATTTGTCTCACTCTATTATTTTCCCATGAGTCTCTTCAGTTGGAGTGTGTTGGAAGGCTATTTTCATGTCACTTCAAGACACCAATTTATCAACTAGCTGAATAAACTAAAGTTTTAATCCGTGAAAATTTCTGTTAATTTTAACAGCTATTGCAAATTTTAATATTTATGGTTATCTTTCTAGTTAGCTAAGTCATGTTTCATTGCAGATCTAAAATATTGTCATATGGGTATTGGACATGCCAGTTCCAAAGCATTCGGCTTTCAGCTTTTCGATGCCTGGAAGGGAAGCATTATCCCTAAAATGTTATTGAGCGATAACAACTGATTATAATTAGCAGTGAAAAACATGGAGGCTTCAGAATTAGCATCTGCGTGTAAGAATTGGGTAGCCATTCAGAGGACCGAGATTATGCCCGTTTTATTATTATTATTGAAGCTTGTCTGTTGTATGTAAAAATGAGAGGAATCTCAAGGTATTTGTGGATCGTGACCCTCAAGCACAAATACGGATATGGTTAAGTGAGCATTTCCCAGCCTGGTAATCACGAGGCATTATGTCCTGCCTTCCTGGTCTCAGGAAGGTCTCAGGACAGGGAGGAAAGAGCTGCTGGAGTGGAGAGAAAGCAGAACCTCCACTAGCCCCAGATTCTCCCAGGGTTTCTGTCAACTGCTGGCAAGGAAGTTGACATCTCTGGTCTGTGTGGGTTTGTGTCTTCAAGTTCCCAAGTCCAAGGAGACAGTTCTCCCTCCTGCAGATAGGCTTAGATTCAGTATCCTTCCATGGATGGATGTCCAGGTCTTGACGGATTGATGTCCTGCCAGTCACCCTTCTTCTAGTTTGTACTGTGATTTGAGGCCTTTTTGTCTTGTTCTGCAGTATCCTCTCCCTGTGAGACAAAAGGAAAAGCCATAGACCGGCTGTAGGGCAAGCCATAGGCTCATCAGTAACTTGTTCTGCTGTTTCCTTTACTTGAGTGACATGAGTGCGGGAAATAAGTTTTGTTTCTAGCTCATTCTTTGAGATTCAATATAAGTATACTCCTTTTATAGGTCAGTATTCTCTTAAAAAATGACTACGTGTTTTCAAAGTACCCAATCGTTATGAAACAAGGCTGAAAGTTTAATTTTCCCAGCATCCTCCTTTCTCTTCTTTCGTCCTTCCCTTCATTACTCTCACTTCCTTCCTCTTCCTCCTTCTCCTCATTGTCTTCTTCTTTTCTGGAAGACATTCACTGGTTCAATGGTAGAGTTCTTTCCTTCTATGCTGGTGGCCCGGTTTCGGTTCCAGCCAGTGAACTCTATGTACAGAGACCACCTGCCTGTCACTGGAAACTTTTATGTTGGTAGGGTGGTAACCAGGTTTCAGTTATGCTTCCAGACTAAGATAGAATAGGAAGAAATGCCTGTTGATGAACTCCCCCAGATCAATCAGTGAAAAACTTATGGATCACAACTCATTATGGGGACGGCACAGGACATTCCTTTAATGTGTGTAACAGCACTCTTTACTCTCTCTCTTTTGGCATAGAAAATGAAGTATAAAATGCTACTTTTCTGACTTGATAGAGTCAGTGAGGGACAGAGCACTGACTAGACTTAGACTGCGTGTCCCATATGAGACCCTGTTGAAGAGAATAACTCATTAATATTCTAGTGCGTGGTCAAATAATGTTCTGTTGTATGTAGGAGGGCAAATACTAAAGTCCATGCATGGGTTTATTTCAAGCGGAATGTTTACACATAGCTCTGCAATCAGTGGACGGCTACAGACAATTTCTCTCAGCAATACAGGGTCTTAATCGCATTAGCGTGCCTCCCAAACAAAGGTCCAAAGAAAACAGTGACTTCCCAGAGCACCTGCTGGGCCTATTCAGTTCAAGGCAGGGAGGTCAGCCCAGAAGGTGATGACAGCTATTTGTTGTTGCTGCTGTTATTGTTGTCGTCTTGTTTCCAAAAGGGATAGTATTGACAGGTTTTCTTGAAGGCTGCATGATGATCATTGGGGCTTATTATGAAGCTTAAAAAAAGAAGAAAGCTGTGTTAGTGATAAAAAATGCCAGGGCAGTGGCATTGAGGAGTGTACCTGTTCATTCTTTGAGCGTAAAAAGAGTTCTCGTAGAATCTCACTGGGGGACTTCATACCCAAAGTCTTGATCTTGCCCTTTCCTGTTTCTTTTATTGCCCAATCTAAAAATAAAATAAAACAAAAAACCCCATGTGAAACATTAAAAATAGTCCCTGAGGATATAAAACTGCTGCTTGATGTGTAAGTGAGAGGGTAAATTCTTCAGAGAAGGATTTCAGAAATGCAAGCTCTGGATGTGTAGAGATCAGATGGAAGGTCCACCAAGAATCCATTGCTTCTGATACTAAGGAATCAATAGAATGCAAATGTGGGTGAAGGGAGACAATGAAGAGTGCAAGATACGAAATAATGATAGCAATATATAATTGATCAAGGACTCACATGGGTGAGAGAGTGGGGGAGGGAGGGAAAAAAGAGGAGCTTATACCAAGGGCTCAAGTAGAAAATGTTTTGGAAATGATGATGGCAACATATGTAGAAACATGCTTGATACAATTTATGTAGGGAATGTTAAAAGAGCTGTAAGAATGATAAAATGATCTTTAATAAAATAAAGATCAATAAAGTGATCTTTTAATAAAATAAAAAAACAATATCTTCATGTTTACTATTTTCATTTACTAAATGTTTCTATTAATTTTCAGCAATGCTTATTCTTCCCATTCTTATATTAAAAGAAGTCAACCTTATAAAGATAGATTCCAGTGAGTATGTGTAGGAGAAACAAAGGAAATACAAAACCACCACTAGACAACTATGAACTGCTGGAGGTAAGCTTCATGGGCAGAACTTTCAGTGGGTGTGCCCTGAAGAAGCAGCAGGAGAGAAGCATAGTCCGAAAGACCCTCTCTTGAGATATTTGCCAACTATAGAGGGACAGCAATAACTCTACAGTGGAGAAGCCCAAGAGATACCATCTTAGCCAGGAGATCGAAGATCATATCACTGATAATATCTGCATCATGTACTCATGGATAAGGGTGCAACAAGGGGGATAATATATCATTTCATTAATATTTGTGCCAAGGATATCACATGGAATTTCAAAAGAAACATTCTAGACTTAGTGAATATGAGGGAGATGAAGAGATGTCAAAAATTTTAAAGATGCTTCCTAGTACATTGCCATCAGGAAATCTAGGAGGCCAGGGAATTTGGGGGAAAGTATAGTATCTGGTGTTAAATTTGAAAGGTTGTAAAAAATTCAAATGAAAATATTGTTATGAATAATTTTACAACAGTCATTCAATCAATGCTTCTTTATAACATACATAGTATATATTAGATTGCTGGCCATGTTAACCCCATGGTGTAAGTAGGAGAGAGTACCTAGGGCATTGTATACAGACTGTGATGGGGGGGAGCCTGAAGGATTCCAGGAGCATGAAAGAGGGACTGTTTTTCTTGAGTGTTGGAAATATGGAATAATCACTCTGACCCAATACAGAAACCCTGGAAATTTTGGAGTTATCAGAAAAAAATAATGGAGGCTGAATTGACTTGAGTCCAATTTTAAGGAAAGAACAAAGGCAGGTCACAGAGTGAATTCCAGGGAGATTCACATTGAAAGAACCAAGTAAAGTGAAGAGTTGGTGACAGAAAGAAGACAATGGTGAAAAGGTTGCTGGAGAATATGTAACTTGTGGTGTCACAGATACTGAAGGTGTGTGTGTGTGTGTATTTGCAATTATTTGGAATTAGAAACCATTTTGAAGGTGTAGTTTTAATGGAGAAGAAAAGGTAGGAGTTAGAGAATAATTTGAGAGGAAATTAAAGCACTTATTATTCCTTTGAAAGATCTGGCAATGAAACTGACTCTCTACAGGGAAAATTTCCTTTATGTAAACAATATTATCAAACTCAAACCCATTGTTGTGAGCCAATTCTGACTCATCATGACCCTACAGAGCCAATTCTGACTCATCATGACCCTAGGAGTAGAACTGCCTCAAAGGGTTCTAAAACAGTAATCCTTACAGAAATAACCTTCTATAGCTTTCTCCTGCAGAGTAGCTTGTGGGATTTGATTGCTGACCTTCTGATTCATAGCCAAGAACTTCACCACTGTGCAACTACTGGGAGAAAAATGACTGGGCTCTGGAGCAAAGAAGAGTAAACAAAAACAGCAACCAAAAAACAAAGACACAAATAGTCCAAAGGGTAATGGCCAGATGGACCTCACTCTTCATGACTTTAAGACCAGAAGAACTAGTTGGTCATTGATTATCACAGATCACTTTGAAAGGGATCACAGTAGGACACCTCCAAAAGGGTAGGAGAAAAAATGAGAAACAGAACACAGAATGATAGAAAGAGATGAGGCTTACTGGCCTGATTGAGACTGATGGAACCATTGAGACGATGGCCATGAGCTAGTGTTCAAGCTTGTAATCGAACTTTCCCTACCATTCAACTTTCAGCCCAAACAGGTGACCCCAAACACTCCTTAGAATATTCAATCACATGAGATCAGTAAGGCAACAGCTGCCCAGACCTCAAGCTCATGAGCCCAAAGGGCTGGGAAAGAATGTGAAGGGAGACGGCAAACACAGGGAGGATGTGGGAAGAGTGCTGGGGACTGCAATCTATGTCACAAAACAATGTTTTTTAATGGATTATTTTATGGAAGACCAACTTTTTTGGACACTTTCCCCTACAACACAATAAAAAAGTTTTTTTTTTAAATAAATGAGATGGACTGTACCCAAACTCACCTTTGTTCCTTGTACAGAGGGTTTGCTAAACAAATGAACAGAGGGAAAGGTCATGTTCCTTCTATGCAAAATATACCCATCTGCTGAGAGGTGTGCAAATGACATACTGAGTTGTTCCAACATTGGAAGTCACTCTCATGTAGGTACTGATCACAGGCCATCCTCCTGAGTCTTTCCGCCTGGCTAACACTAGCACTGAATCTGGGTGACTGGGTCAGGTTGACCAAAGGTTCCCTACCCATCCAACACTCATGGCCAGCCTCGTTAAAGAGATATTCCTGTTTCTCCATGCCCAAGGTGGGCATCGTGGAATTTCCAGGAGGCAACCAGCCCTTGGGCTCTGGGTTTTCCCACCCCCTCCCTTTCCCTTGCTGCCCCATTCTTGTTACCATCACAGTCAGAGCGGTAGCCCTTGATTGATTTTAGGTTGAGTCCAGATCCTATTCTTGGTTTTCGAACATCAAGTTGATCATCTAAGACAGTGGTTTTCAACCTGTGGGTCATGACCCCTTTGGGGTTGAAGGACCTTTTCACAGGAGCAACATGACAGTGATGCAGTAGCCACAAAAAATAATTTGATGTTGGGGGATCACCATTGAGAAGACGGCGACTCAGAGCAACTTAGCGACTCCCGTCAGTTTCAGAGGCTGGAGCTCTTGGTGGCAGGAGAAGTCTCATCTGTCCCCTGTGGAGTGACTGGTGGTTTCCAAGTGTTGGCATTCTGGTTAGCAACTTCCATATCAGCCCTACAGCGCGGGGGATCCTGGTGGGGCTCATCATTTTCACGGGCCCCGCCGCTCCTTGGGAAGGGACTAAACCCCAAGTTGCCAGGGCATATGCTTACTTTTTAGGAAATGGGCCTTTGAGTTTGGTTTGGGTGTTCTATGAAGGTAGATAATACAGAGCCAGCCAGGGTGCAGTGTCTGAGTGGGAAGGCAGTGTGACCACCTAGTAGTTCTGGGAGCGTTGGGCTGCCTTCTCAAGTTTAAAGAGTAACATGGCTCACAAGACCTGTCTCTCGAATCAAGTTGCTATTGGCATCCGGTTAAAAGAATCACTCACCGTTATCAGAAATTTGAAAAATATGACTGCTTAAATGAAAGGCAGAATCACCAAAGTCCAAACAAATCGTTCCAGGGTGACAGTGTGTCCCTTTTAAGACTTTCCCTAAGCTCGGTTCTGTGGGCACGCGGTTGGTCTGGAACTCATGGACAGGCAGCCTCTTCTCTCTCACATCCTCATGGGGTTGCCAGCTATTCCCTTTGACTGATTAATAAGTCTACAGCTTGTGGTGGGGAGCCAGAACGATTTCTCTCATCTCTGGTGCCCATAAGTAAGTTTCTCCTGTTCTAATCAAGAGTTTCCTTAAATCTCTCCCTTCCTTCTCACCAACCCAAGAACATCACCTGGAAGTGACATTTTTAGTCTTTTATATATAAAGCAAATTATCACAAACGGAATGTTATTCTTGTATGTAATTTTAGGTTTTTTGTTTGTTTTGTTTTTTACTTTTGAGGAAGAACAGTCAGTTCCATTTTTTAAAAAAAATCATTTTATTGGGGGCTCATACAACTCTTATCACACTCCATCCATCCATCCATCCATTGTATGCAAGGCACATTTGTATATCTGTTGCCATCATCATTCTCAACACATTTATTTTTACTTAAGTCCATGGTATTAGTTCCTCCTTTCCCCCCTTCCTCCCTGCATCCCCTTCCCTCATGAACCCATTATAATTTATAAATTATTATTATATTGTTATATTATATACTGTCTGATGTCTCTCTTCACCCACTTCCCTGTTGTCTGTCCCCCAGGGAGGAGGTTATATTTAGATCCTTGTAATCGGATCCCCCTTTCTACCCCACCTTCCCTCCACCCTCCTGGTATTGCCACTCTCACCACTGGTCCTGAAGGGATCATCTTCCTGGATTCTCCATGTTTCCTGTTCTTTTCTGTACCAGTGCATATCCTTTGGTCTAGCCAGATTTGTAAGGTAAATTGTGATCATGAGAGTGGGAGGGAGGAAACATTTAAGAATTAGAGAAAAGGTGCATATTTCATCATTGCTACACTGTAGCCTGACTGACTCATTTTCTCCCCACGACCCTTCTGTAACAGCTCCATTTTGGGTAGAGTTTGGGATGCAAGAAATATATACCCAATTGACAAGAGTGCATTTGTATTAGGAATCAAACAGATTATAATTGTGAGTTTCAATGTGGTGAGCCACTTTCCAACCTTGACGAGGAAGCCCAAGCATTACTTCTAGAGGAAGTCTTCTTGGAATCCTTCCCACTCTCACCTGATAGACATCAACTCAGTCTGTCTGGGCAGCAAGGATGTATGTATAATGTTATTACTAATCTTAATCACAGTGCTTATGACATTGATTAGTCTCCTATGATCACACAAAATCAAGAGCTGACAGGCCCCCAAAAAGTGTAGGGTAGGAGATGACATCTTGATGTTCAGAGGGTGACACTCAGTCTAAGTTTATCTAAGGAGCAGACAGCTCTCTCACTGGTTGGGCAGCCTGACCTATTTAAGCTATCTCTGTTCTCCCCTCTTTAGAATGGGGATGGTCACAGTCCCTACATCACAGGGTTATTGTGAGGGGAAAATGAATTGTATAGATAATATGCTGCCTGACACATAGTAAATGCATGAAAGCATTAGTGATTTATTAGTATGGCATGCAAAAGATAAACAAAAATTTTTACAAATGAATCAATCGACAGCATCATGATCAATAAAGAAGAAATTGAATCTGCTGATGAATTTATTCTGCCTAGATCAACAGTAAATGTCCGTGCAACCAGCAGTCAAGCAATCAAATAAAACATTGCACTTGGCAAATCTCTTCAATACTTTAAAAAAAAAGTTAAGATGTAACTCTGATGACTGAAGTTCCTGGCTGTGCTTTTCTCAATCCCTTTACATGCATGTGGGGGTGGGGGGTGGTGGTGGTGGTGTGGGAGAGCCAAAAAATAAAAGAGAACAGAAGCAGAATGAGTTCATTTCAATGTTGGTGTAGTGCCAAATATTGAATAGACGACGAGTTGCCAGAAGAATGAACCCATGGAGCTGGAAAACAATGAATGCAACCAGAATATTCTTTGGAAGCAAGAATTATGATATTTTTGGCTTGTTTAATGTGGGTATATTATTAAGAAAGACCAGTTGCTAGAAATGGACACTGTGGTTAATTAAGTGATGGATCTGTGAAAAGGAGGGACCCTCACTGCTTTGGATGGAGACGGTGACCAAAGCAAAGAACTGAAAGGTAGCACAGGCCTGGGCTGTGTTTTGTTCTGTCATTCATAAGGTCCCTGTGAGTCAGAGCAGACACAAGAGCAACCACCACCAACATTGCTATGGCCTGAGGTTGGCCTAGTCACATAGGGAGAACCTGAAATAGAACTGAAAGATAAGAACGAATGCATAGTGGAGACAGATTGTCAGTATATACACATTTTTGTATGGCTTAAAAATCCGTAGTTAAGGTGCTGTAAACAACTATTTTTCATTTCATTCTTACTTGTTTCCATTCACTGTGTTGGATTGGGAAAGTAATTCTATAGCCCAATGTAATTAATATCCACTTCTGTCCTCAGATCTCATGATAGATACTGATAGATTGATAATGGTATCATTTTCAATGGGAAGATATAATCTCAGCAGCTTTCTCAACCTAGTCCTCTAGAGATGTCTTGCCTGTGATGGGAAGAGGCAGAATGATAAAACCATGCCATGTTCAGTTGAATCCTTCATATGCAGAGCAGAAATCTGGAGTCTTGAAAAGCTGAGAGAGTTGCCCACACAGAGCTAGCCAGAGTAAGAACTAGAACTTGGGTTACTCCACTCGCTGACTGAGTTTTGTTCATCTCTCTCAGATTCTAATTAGAATAAGAGCTTAGTTTTGAATTAGAATTGTTTCTGTCATCCATAATATTTGTGCGGCCTTAATGGCACAGATGTGTGTGTGTGTGTGTAATAGTGAAAACATATAGCTAAATCCAATTAAATATAAAAGGATGAGAGATGGAATCAGCCATCCATGTGGCATTCAACAAAATGATTGTGAAATGCAAAACCCTCTGCCCTGCTGAAAGTGTTATCTGTCTGGCTTAAACAAATGATGTGACAGGATCTCATACCCAGGTGTCAAATGAACAAATTTCACCAGGCTCATCAGTGGTAGAGGGAGTATGCTTTAAGGCTTCATGCCTGTGAGCATAAATTGTGACATTTTACTCCTCTGAAATGGCACATGACGAGATGATTGAAGACATCATTATGTGGAACAAAATTTAGTGGGGACTCTGATGATCTTAATTATTTAGCACTTTAAACTCTTTTGGGGAAGTGTTTTATTTTTTTAAAACCAAAGAAAAGTAAGTACCTTTCTGAAGACAAACATGAAGAGGGCGCTTCTTCTTCTGTTTTTTTTTTTTAATAATTAAGACTGTATTTAAAAATATCATAATGCATTGACCAAATTATAGAGAAGTACAGTGTGTCGGCAAGTAGAGTTAGAGTTAGAGTGTGTGGGTAATAGAGTTAGACTTTAGCTTCAACTTCCACCGTTAGTCTGGCTAAGTGGCTCTCTGTCTTGACCAACCTCAGGGTCACCCAGGGGAGCTTTTAAGCTTCTCATACCCAGACCCCCTCCAGGTATTTCAGTTTGATTTTCCTGGAAGTGGGGGACATTGGTACTTTTTCGATCTCCCCAGGTGATTCTAATGTACAACCAGAATTGAGGGCTTGCTGAGATAATTCGTTTCAGGTCTTTACAAATGCGTCAATGATCTCTCCTCCACTCCTTTAAAAAAAACAAAAACAAAAATCCATGTTGGGTTTCCTAGGTGAGTACACATAGGGAAAGAAGAGGAGAATTCACAAGTGGGGGAACACCAAGGGGGGCGCAACAATATCCATAAATCTTCACCAACTGTTCTAATGAAAGATGGTGTCTGGAATGTGACTTGTTGCTTCCTAATCTGGAATTGTGAACAAGGACTTCATTCATCGATCTGGCAGTGTAGTTATTGATGCTCTAAATAAGGTCTTAATTCATCCATCTGGTGGTATAGTCAGTGATGCTCTGAACAAGGACTTAATTCATCCATCTGGTGGTATAGTCGGTGATGCTTTGAACAAGGACTTAATTCATCCATCTGATGGTATAGTCGGTGATGCTTTGAACAAGGTCTTAGTTCATCCATCTGGTGGTATAGTCGGTGATGCTTTGGGCTGCTAATGACAAGGTGAGTAGTTTCATCCAACTACCAACTCGGTGAGAGAAAGTGTTCTGCTCCCATGTTATCCTGTCCTACAGAGTCACTATGTGGCAGAATCAACTCGACTGTGGGTTTTTTGGTTAATCATTTAATGAGCTTTTACTAACAAAATTCAGTTCCCATTGCATTATTTCTGATTCACACCAATCCTACATGTGTTGAATTGAATTACTCCATAGGGTTTTCTGTACTTGGACCTCTGGAAAGCAGATTGCCTGTTCTCTCTTCCAAACCACCAAACATGTGTTAGTAATCAAGCACTTCACCTTCCTTGACATCCAGAGACTCCTTTTACAGGGTAACATCTTTCATATTGAAATGAAACAAAACACATACACAATCAACAAACAAACAGGCAACAATAACAATAAGCCAGATCCAATTGTCTTTGTTTTCCAGACCAACATCTGGATAGCATGTGGTAACTGACATAGGAAAAGCACAGAGATACACATGGGTGTCATTTTTTCCCCTCATGCCTTTCTTTGGACCTGAAATGCATTGTCTTTGTCCAATGAGGCTTGAGGCATAACAATCTCAGAGTTATATTTCAATAGTAAATGGATTTATTGTACTACTTCCCCTGTTGGCTAAACTACAGCACAGACCTCTTCCATTCCTTCTTATATTCTCTTCGGCATGCTGCTATTTAGTTAATGAAATCTTCTTGATTTCATAAAATCCTTAGGATTTGTAGATATTCTCTCCATCATGCTCCCGGATCATATGGATTCCTAAGGCCGGTGGTGTTTCTGTGTCATTCGTCTTTGTTTTCCCAGCATCCACTTCAATGCCCAGCACATGGTAGTCTTTTATCACAACATTTTAAAAACACATGTTTCAAATATACTCATGTAACAATGCTAATAGGATTAAAAATCATTTTACTGAGGTCTCTTACCCCTCCTCACAATCCATACATACATCCACTGTGTCAAGCAATTTGTACATATACTGCCATCATTATTTTCAAAACATTTTCCTTATACTTGAACCTTTGGTATCAGCTCACTTGCCTCCCCCACATCCTTTCTCCTTCATGAACCCTTCATAATTTATAAATTATTGTTTTTTTCATGTTTTCCACTGACTTCTGTCTCCCCTCACCCACTTTTCTGTTGTCTGTCCCTCTGAGTGGGGGTTATATGTTGAGCATTGTGATTGGTTTCCTCTTTCTCTTCCCACCTTCCCCTACCCCACTGGTATTGCTACTCCCATTATTGGTCCTGAGGGATTTACCTGTCCTGGATTCCCTATGTTTCCAGGTCTTATCTGTACCAGTGTACCTGCTCTGATCTAGCCGAATTTGTAAGGTCATAATAGTGGGGGTAGGAAGTATTAAAGAACTAGAGGAAAGTTGTACATTTTGTCATTGCTATACTGCAGCCTGACTGGCCTGTCTCTTTCTTATGACCCTTCTGTGAGGCAATGTACAATTGTCTACAGATGAGTTTTGGGTCTCCACTCTGCCTAATCCACCCCCATTCACACGAATATGATTTTTTGTTCTGGGTATTTGATGCCTGATACCAGATCCCATTGATACCACTTGAAAACACAGGATGGTTTGCTTCTTCCATGTGGGTTTGGTTGCTTCTTAGCTACATGGATGCTTGCTTATCTTCAAGTTTTTATTTACAGTGTACATCTGATCATCCACTGACAAGTTTCTATTGCACTTTGAAATCACATATTCATTCACCCCATTATCTTTCTGTTATCAACTCATAAAGATTTTTGTTGTTGTGTATTTGTTTTGTTTTTTAAATCATTTTATTGGGGGCTCATACAACTCTTATCCCAATCCATCCATCCATCCATCCATCCATCCATCCATACATACATACATACATACATTATATGTCAAGCACATGTGTACATCTGTTGCCCTCGTCATTCTCAAAACATTTGCTTTCTACTTGAGCACTTGGTATCAGTCCTTATTTTTCCCCTCCCTCACGAACCCATGATAATTTAGAAAATGTTATTATTTTGTCATTTCTTACACTGGCCAATGTCTCCCTTTATCCTCTTCTCTATTGTCCTTACCTCAGGGAGGAAGTTATATGTAGATCCTTATAATTGGTTCTCCCATTGCATCCCACCTTCCTGTCACCCTCCTGGTATTGTCACTCTCACCACTGGTCTTGAAGGGATCATCTGCCCTGAATTTCCTATGTTTCTGATTCTTGTCTGTATCAGTGTACAGCGTCTGATATAGCTGGATTTGTAAGGTAGATTTAGGATCATGGTAGTGGAGGGGAGGAAGCATTGAAGAACTAGAGGAAAGTTGTATGTTTTATCTGTGGTATACTGCACCCTTACTGGTTCATCTACTCCTTGAGATCCTTCTGTAAGGAGATGTGCCATTACCTACAGATGGGCTTTGGGGCCCCAATCTGTACTCCCCTTCATTTACAATGATACAATTTTTAGTTCTTTGATGCTTGATACCTGATTTCTTTAATACCCCATGGTCACACAGGCTGGTGTGCTTCTTTCATGTGAGCTTTCTTGCTTCTGAGCTAGATGGTCGCTTTTTTACCATCAAGCCTCTCCCCACCCCTCAATTTGAGAGTTTATTTGGGAATAACCTTCAAGCCTTTAAGACCCCCAGATGCTATATCTTTTGATAGCCAAGTACCATCAGTTTTCTTCATTACATTTGCTTATGCACCCAATTGTCTTCATCAGCATATTCGGAAGGTGGGCACCATGATATGATTTTTCGTTCTTTGATGCCTGATAACTGATTCTTTCGACCCCTCGTGGTCACACAGACTAGTGTACTTCTTCCATGTGGGCTTTGTTGCTTCTGAGCTAGATGGCTGCTTCTTTACCTTCAAGCCTTTAAGACCCCAGATGCTATATCTCTTGATAGCCAAGCACTATCTGGTTTCTTCACTTTTGCTTATGTGTATATTTGTCTTCAGTGATCATGAAGGGAAAGTGAGCATCATGGAATGCCAACTTAATAGATCAACATGTTCTTGCATTGAGGAAATATTTGAGTGGAGGCCCAATATCCATCTGGTACTTTAATACTAAATCTATAAATATATGTATGTAGATCTCTTCTCCATCATCATATATAAATAATTTACCTATGTATGTGCCTGTATTTAGACCTCTATAATATACTTTGCCTTCTATTTTTCCCTCATTTCCTTTTAGTTCATGGACGATGTTTTAATACATTTTGAATGAAAAGATAAATGATTGAATGAGAGTAATTTTGAATATCAGCAGTCAGTAACCAACCGTCTATTCTGAAACTGGCCATTGAAGACATGAAAATTCATTGTTTCCTTGTAGCTATAGGACATGGGCGCTAAGTTATGTTCCTAGGGTGTATATCTGCTAAGTCCTTTATTGGCCTTGACATTGGGACTGGAGGGTGAGATATTGGTAACTCAGAAATAGAGACAAATTATCTGCCTTCAAGGAGCATATATACTATGAATGAGGGGACTTAAATATGTTAATGATGGAAGAGGAGAGAAGCATTTCCTTTCATTGTACATGGGATTTATTCGTAAAAGCTGGTCACTGTTATATTGATAATAAAATCACCTGGGTTCTTGATGTTCTCACTTCGGAGGTATTGTTGCACAAGTAGATAAATTTGTTGACTTTGGTGATACCAGTGTTTCTAGTTTGTTGTTGTAAGGTACCATTGGATCAATTTCAACTCATGGAGATGCTCTGCACAGCACAATGAAAGACTGCCCTGCTCTGCACTGTCCTCGCAATTGCTATGTTTGAGCCCATTGTAAGAGCCCCTATGTCGGTTCACCTCATCAAGTTAACCTCCCTCTCTTTCACTGCCGCTCTGTTCTACAAAGCATAGTGTCCTTCTCCAGGAACGGGTATTTCCTAACAACAAAGGATGTGAGACCAAATCTTACATGGAGCAATGTCTAGTTTAGGGAATGACAATTTGAATGGAAACCATTGAAAACATGGATGTTTTGGCTCTTTAAAAAAGTCTTCAAACATTTCTGCTCATTGAGATATACAAAAAAGAAACAAAGGAAAAGGACACAGTGGTAGTTATATAATCATTTGTCAATTTGAGAGGTTATGAGTGAAGGGGTGGAGTTTAGTCTGTCAATCGGGTAATAGCCAATCAGGGCCCTGTGTGGGCATAGCCTACTCTTGAGAATTCTGGGAAATATGGCATTTCCTCCTTGGAGACACTTATCTCTCTCTGCTCACTTCCTGTGTGACATCCCTGAGGAGAATCCACATGGACCTATCTGATGCAGCCCTGGAAGCTGGAGAAACCATGGAGAGACCCCTTCCAGCACTGAGATGCTTACAAAGCCACTGGATCCAAAGACTTTCTACCCACAGGCCTCCATTCTGCATCACTGCATGTGTTTTGTGAGTCTGAAGAGGACTTTATAGACTGATATCAGATATATGACTGATATTGGACTTATGAGCTTGAATTGAACTGGGCTGTGATGCTTTCTTAGTGTACAATTACCCTTTATATAAACTCTCTCTTATACACATGCTTTCATGGATTTCTTTCTCTAGTGTATCCAGACTAATACAGACATCAAAAGTTGTTCTAAACTAGGCTAATGGTAGTCAAGGTAAAGCAGGTTCTCTGCTTCCTTTTGAAAAGCAACAGAGGAGTCAGAACAGGCTTTGTTCCCCATTGGGTGCTGATAATGTAATTTTCAGACTAACTTTGATTATATATATTTTGGGCTTTATTTTTTATTACTTTGATTTTTTGGGATTGCTTACCTTCAAAGTGACATCCTGGGGCAGTGCTTTGCAATAACCCTTTATTAAGTATCACCGTTTCTATTCATGTTTATTTTAACTCTTTTATTTTTAGAAAGTGTATTTTGAGAAGGTCAGTGCAGTATCTGTGTGACTGAATTCCAAGAGTGCTTAGCAAAGGGTCCATATATATGAGGGTATTGAGTCATTGTAAACTGGGAATGCATCCAAGTTTTTGCTTAGCTGAGAAACCTTTGTTAAATATTTAGAAGTCAAAGCAATCTTTTCCAAATAGACATGTGGGTCAGCGCAGCATAGAAATAGGTGAGCATCACACCTCAGATCCAACTGCAGTGTCGGGATCTGAGAGCTGGGCTTATTGTTCCTCCCAGGTTGGGTGTCTCGTCATGCTCCTAAACCTCTGTATTTGATGGCCTTCTCCTTGTCAAGATGTTGGTCATCCCATTTCTTCATCTTACATTTGCTCCTCTTCTCTTACCATGGACTTCAATGTCATGGATATTTGTAAGGCCCAATGTGACTCTGGCCTGGAAGGACATCTTTGTGGCTTTCAGTACTTGAGCAACTTTGAACGAGAAAGGCTTCTGAGGAGTGAAGCATCCTGGGCAGGAGGGACCCATGTGGAAAGGATCCCATTTATTTTGCACATGATCATCTTGCTTAGTGCCAACCACAGCCATTGTCCTACTTCGGTTGCTTTTCCATTCATGCTAATGTCATTAGTGGCAAATGATGAGGACACACAAGCAGTGATCAATTAGGATAGAAATACTGGGTGGAGTTGCCCATGAAGCCCTACAGCTCAGGAACTTGCTTGACACAGACCTTAGCCAGAAGATCATATCTCAGATATTTGCCAAGTGCCACTCGTCCCTGAGATATGGGGAATGGAAAGTGTTTTCCGGCAAGGAGTTGGGTGTTCTGTTGAGCTGGTGGCTCTTTACCTCTTGTCAAGAGAAGACCCAAGACCACAGTGCCCTGAAAGACAGGTCCATGCTGTCCAGCGCTCTCTCCTCCAAAATTCTCTGGGCCATCGCCTGAGAGGAGGCCTTTCATTTTGAGGAAACCCTAACTGGCTTTAAGTGGGTGGGAAACTGAGCTGAGCAATTACTAGACCAGGGAAAGAATGTTCTCTTTGCATTTGAGGAAACCATTGGGTAGTTGTGCTGCCCCTCTGTTCTGGACCAAGATGAAGTCAGTGCTGCCGTCATCAGCACAGAGTTCACTAGCTTTCTCACAACCAGGAATCTGTCTTAGTCTCAGCAGCTAAAGGCCATTTCTGTGGAGTACGGCTACCTTATGACCAAAGCATCCTATTTCATCTGTCACGACCCAGGCACCATCAAAAAATTATTTGAAAATCTCCGAAACGAAGTTGGGAAAAATAATTATCCAAAAGCTTGTGGCAAGTTTGACATTTCGGGCATTAGAGAATTCACCACCAGCCCCGACGATAGCCAGCCTGACCAGAAAGTTGTTTTCCCCACTAGGGAAAGCAGCCAAATGATCCCCTTCACTTTTGTTCATGGAGGTGTGATCAGCATGCTGACCAGAGGGACGGAGCCCCAAATCCAATAGGACATAGAGCTCTGTGCCTACCTGTGTCCCACAATGATCCTGAGCAGCTGAAGAAGAAACTGAATGAACTAGTCAGGGCTATTGAAGAACATTTTTTTTTTCCAGCCACAGAAGTATAACCTGCAGCCAAAGCCAGAGGGAAATATCCCAGCCTGTACAAAATTCAACTGGCAAGTTTGTTACACTTGATTTGTTAAAGCAGTTTAACAATTTGTAAGGGTCAATAATTTAAAATACTACTATATATATATAGTAATATATATGACATTCCTTATTTAATTTTTAAAACAAAGAAAGGAAAAATAGCCAACCAAAAAAGGAAACATTTACATTAAAGGGGTAAATTACACAGCAGTAATGATACTAATGAGGGAAAATAAAAAATATGCATTGAACATTTAAATTTGTTTTTCAAAACTTCAATCTAGGTATTACCTGAACTTTTGAAGACTCAAGAATGAAACTTAAATAACGAATGTTCAAAAGAGTATTGATAGTACCATGCCTTAATTTGCATAAGCTGTAAATGTATGCTTTTGTTGTCTTTTTCTGTGTAATTGAAATCACGGGAGAGCTCATAACATCATTTAGTGCAGGCTTAGAGGAGAGCTGCTTTTTAGGGTTCTAAATTGTTATCCATTGCTTCAAAAAAAAAAAAAAAGAAAAAATGTTTCTGAGTTTCAGGTTCCTTAACCATAATTGGGAGACTTACATACCCACTTCAACATGTAAACTGTGTCCAACATGAGGCAGACCCTTGAAAACTATCAGTTCTGATTCTATGTTCCAAGAGCAATTGCCATATGGAATTAGAAGGAGAGGATAATTTTCAGTAAAATACAAGAATGCAGCAGAGAGTTGGTGAAAAATGGAATTGAAACATAGTGTAACTTTTGGACAACCTCCCACCTGCCTTGATGAATGTAACCATCTGGATATTTAGCATAATACAAAGAATAAACAATTCCAGAGATGGATATCGTAATTATAAATTTAACTTAATTTTATTTTGCAAAAATCAACAAGTACATGTTCTCATGTGATCTCTCTTCAAAACATGTCTTCATAAACAAACAAGGACATTAATTTGGCATGCCAAATATCTTTTTCTTTTCTTTTTTTTTTTTTGGCATCACTGCCCACCAAACATCTTTTTCTATAACTCCCTTCAGAAAATTTTTTTCCATAGCATAAACAAGAGTGCAAATATTGTCTCTAAAAGATTTGCATTTGTACTCTCCTGAAATACAATCATATTAATATTTTTTCAGGAAAGAAAAATGGCAAAGCTCGGTCTTTGCATTCACATTTGATTCAGCAAGACTATTAAAAATTTACAGTTGTTTTTAAGACCAACACTTCGAAGGGAATTTAATAAATCTTGTTTCTGCTCTGCAAAGGAGCCACTATATTGAAACATTTAACTGGAGCTGCCGAGATCCTGCAGGTAGACTATTACTTCCAGTCTATTTGCTAGCTTTGCTTCCTGGAGCCCAGAACGCGCTTCTTCCCCTCCCTCCACGAAATGAAAGCACAGAAAGCAAGGTCTCTTTCTCCCCCAGCATCATCATCACACGTCATGCTGTCTGAATTTACTTTGATTATATTTTGTTACTTATATTGTACATTATCTTGTATGATAACACGTTTATCATAATAAAATCGACACTGTTGATTTAAGATATAACTGTAGTCAGGCTTTCAGAGGCCTTTCACACAATCCATGAACCATATTTTAGAGGAGATCATTGCCTTTGACTCATTCTTTTTCATTTGAGATCAAATTAATCTTAGGCATTGGCACTTTACTGGAAAGTAAGACTTTAAGGGGTCCATATAATGTATTCTTATTTTTTGGACACATTGTAAACAAGTATATGATATTTCTGACAGTAGCCTCTGGAGAGTTAAAAAAAATATATATATATATCATTTCATATCGTATAGGTATCAAGGGAACACTTTAAATGTAATTCTGGTAGGTCTCTTATGATTCAGTGTTCCAGAAATTTTTAGAGGAAATTACCTTTATTAAAAAAAGAATCTGAAGTGATGGATATGGGTTAAGAGACTACGGCATGTGAGGTAAGGTGCTCCAGGCAGCGCCACAGGATGCATAGAGAAGAGAGAGCTTAAGACTATACTTTCAAGGATCGTTTCTATAGTTCGAACAGAGAGAGCTTTTCAGGCTTGACAGTGAAAGAAGACACAGTATTTGCCCAAGTCAGTAAATTGTAAGCAACATATAAATATGCGATGCCCATTCACAGGATGCAAACAAGATCAAGTGGAAATTGTATTGTGCAATCCACATATTTTTGAGAAGAATTCCCAAGCCAGGCGAATGTGGACTGGGATGAAGACGTAGGCAGTGTACACCACCATAGCAACAATGGTTAGTAAGATGGTATTGAGCATGGACTGCTCCCAGGGCTCCAAGACAATACAGCAGCTAATGATCTGGTATTGATAGTAGATCCAAGAGATAGACTCCCTCGCACGTCTGAAATCCATGGTCGGCGCCTTCCAGCTGCAGAAAGACTGCCCTGTTAATGAGGGGAACAGGAAACTTGATTAGGAATAAACACCGAACCCTCTGAGATATTCACGGTCTACACATGCTAAATGCAACCTTCCAGGGACGGCTAAACACCACCTGATGGCTGAATCAACCACTATGATCTAGAAACAATACATAAACCGTGCGGGGATGCATGAACGAACAAGCTGTGGCACATACATGCAATGGGATATCCTACCATATTCAAGAATAATAAAGAATCCAAGCAACACTTCACAATGTGCATGAGTCTGGGGGACATTATGTTGAGTGAAATAAGTTAATCGCTAAAGAAAAAATGTTCTATGAGAACACGGTTATTAAAAATCAAAGAAAGGCTTTCATGCAAGGAGAAATAGCTTTTGATGGCTATGGGGGATGGGAAGGGAAGAAAGGGAAAACAATAACAAGAGACGAGATGTATTAATTTGGGTGCGGGGAAAGATAGGGATCAGTGCAATATCAGCAAGGTGAAGGAAGACACTGAGAGGTGCACAGAAGTTACAGGCAAAAACACAAACTGCCATTATGTTCACCCACCTGTAGTATCAGTAAGAACAAATAGTAGTCTGCAAGCAGATCCAGAGGCAGACATGCACGCTGAAAAGGTATGAGTCAGTAAACAGGATGACACCATCCCTGTCCAAAAGTCTTGGTAAAGGATATTTCTCAATACACATTCAAATGTACTATACATATAGCCATACTTAGAATAGAGAAACTTCTTAGCCATCATCGAACACCCATGGGAATGGATACTTGGGCTTGGGGGTTTCAGGACCACAGTCTTAGGAGACAGCTATGTCAATTGCCTTAACATTATTAATAAAGACAATGTTTTATACCAGTGAGTTGTAAAACAATGTTTTACACCAGTGACTGGGGTCTTCTGGGCTAGTGAATGACCATAGAAGGTATAGGTCCCAACCGTTCCATGCCCAGAGGAAAAAATGAAGACTGCCAAAAACTCACACAAAAAAAATTAGTTTAAAGGACTAGTAAAGCACCCAAAGCACAGCCTTCACTACTCTGACACCGGAGAAGCTGGCTACCACTGCCAATCACTCTGAGAACATAGAAAGGCCTAGGCTCACTGACTCAAAATTCATTCAGTCGATTCCAACTGAGAGTTTCCCTATAGAACAGAGCAGAACTGCCCCTTTGCACTCCCAGGGCTGGAAATCTTTGTGGGGACAGGCAGCGCCATCTTTCTCCCAGGGCTTCAAACTCCCGATCTTGCAATTAGCAACCCAATACATAACCCCCGTGGTTCCCTGGACAGAATGTGAGAAAAACGTAGAAATAATTCAAAATTATAAAAAAAAGACTAGACTTACTGGTCTGATCAAGATGGGTGGAAGCCCTAAGACCATAGTCTTTACACATCCCGCAAGTCTGGACTTGACCGAGCCCTGCGCATGCTAAACCACAGACAGGACTATGAAGTGAATCATAACACTAGCGAGGGAAGTGCTTCTTAGCATCATCAATTGTACAAGATGAAAAGAGAAGCATTTGCCTGACAGGAGGAGGAATAGGAAGGAGAGAGGGGAGGTGGGAATGGTGCTGTGGCACGGAGGCAGTTGCGTCCTAGGTAACGAAACAGAATGTGTGCAAGTTGCTGAAGGGAGAGCAATTTAAAAATGGAATAATATATTGATAATGGAGATAACTAGCATTGCTACATATTATTAATATTATTTGCAACAAATTATTATTGAAAAGCACAGATTCACTGCCATGACATAGATTCTAACTCATAGCAACCTTATTATCATGATGACTAAAACACAGAGCAACGATATTAGTGATGGTAATGTTTTTGTAATGTAAAGTGCCAGTAACAATTCTTTTGATAATGCCTCAAAGTTGAGATTAATCACATTTTAAAAGCCAGGCATACAGAGGAAGACAAATATGAATCTTTCTTTTTCTTACAAATGAATCTAACACAGATTTAAGGGATGGTGTGAAGGAAAGAGTTAGCCTGGCAAACCTGAAGCTACTCTATTTATTTATATTTTCAACAAAAAAGAAATTTATCCCTATTTTCAGCAAGTTCTTTTTGTATATAATCCTTCTTTTGGAGGCTCTTACAACTCTTGCTACAATCCATGCATCAATTATATCTGACATATTAGTACATATATTTCATCATTCTTTTCTAGACATTTATTTTTCCATTGAGCCCTTGGAATCAGCTCCTCTCTTTTTCTCTTCCTCCTCCCTGACACTCCAACCCCATGGCTCCTTGATAAATTATAGATTGTTAATTATTTTCAAATCTCACACCAATCGCTGTCTCCCTTCCCCTTTGGTTTCTGCTGTTCTTCCCCCTGGATGGGGGTGTGTGCTTATGTGCCATTCATTATTATCGGTGCCCCCTCCCTCTTCACCTCTGCCCCCTTCCCCTTACCGTGTTATCTCTATCCCAACTCTTGTTTCTGGGTTCCACATGCTGTGAATTTTATCTCTCGCCTATACCTGTGTACATGCTCCCGTCTAGTCTAGAATGGGAAGCAGCATTGGTGTCAAGACAGCAGGGGGTGAGGGTGCTCAAGGGATCAGAGATATATTGCATGACCCATTAGTGCTCTACTGTACTCTGATTGATTCAGCTTCTCCCTCTGACTCTTTTGTGGGGGGATGTTCCATTGTCCATATATGGACTTTGGATTTCCATTCTGAGTCTCTGCACACACCCCTCCCTCCATTATCACCAGTGCATTTTTGTTTGTTTCTTTACGTTTGTTGTGAGTCTTCTGATGCCCGTTGTCTGGTCTCGATGACTCCTCACACCAGCTGGTGTGCTTCTTCCATGTGGGCTTGTTGCTTCTCTGCTAGATGGCTGCTTGTTTAATTTCAAGCCTTTAAGATTCCAGACACTATATCTTTTCATACCTAGGTACCATCTTCTGTGTTCACCACATCTGCTTATGTACCCATTTTGTTTTCAGCAATCATACGTGTGGGGGTGAACATCACACAATGCCAGTTTGTTAGAACAAAGTGTTCTTGTCTTGAGGGAGGGTGTGAGCTGAGGCCCAAGGTCCTTCTGCAGCTTCGTGTATTGCCTTATAAATATATGTATGTAGGCCAACACCACTATTGTTATGGATTAATGTATTTACATAATTGCACACCTCTGTTAATCTCCCTTTCTATGCTTTCGCTTCCTAGAGCTTGCCTCTGTTTCCTTTTGCCTCTCCTGCCCTCCCATAACTTTCTCCCCTCTTTGTGCTTCCTTTCCACTAGCTTGGTGTTGTTCTAATACTCACAGATTCTCTGCCCTCCCCTAGATGCTGATCCCACTTCCCTAGTTGTTCCCCTGTCCATGATGCCATCTGCTAACCATACCCTTCTCTCCCCCTCCTCCTTCCCCTCTATCTTCCCAGGTCACTGGCCCCCTTGTCTTCTCCCAGGGACTTCCTCCCATGGTCCAACTCATATAATTAGATAAAACATTCATGTCCTAGTCTGAACAATAAGAGAATATATGGTCAAAGAAAGAAATGGGAAAAGAAAAAGACTAGAGAAAGGAGAAAAGAAACAAAACAAAAACTCTGCTACTATCTTTATAAGGAACTGCTCGCAAGATTGACTGTTGGTTGGTGTATGGGAACTTGGCCTTCAGAGGGTTCCCTCCACTCTCAACTGATAAGGATAACTGACTTTGCCTAGACTGTACAAACAATACAATTCTGGTGAACACCTGCTTTATTCTCAGAGTCTGGAATTTTGGTAATTGCCAGGCAAAGGCTGCCTATATAAGCAGCCCAATGAATAACTTGAGTATTAAGTTTCTGATAAACTTCCTTAGCCAAGAGCATTGTACATATATTATTGTATATTTTTCTGATAGACACACAAGAGTAGACACAAGGGGGGAGAGAGAGAGAGAGAGAAGGAGAGAGAGAGAGTGAGAGGAGATTGAAAGTTGGCACATGGATTTCTTCATTCTCCATCTATTCCTCCTCCTTCCCATTGATCCTATTGTATGTCCTTCCTTTATAATAAAGCTTAGTTTTTAGAACAAATATAGATTGTTTCCCATAAGTCTTCTAGCAAATCACTGAACATGAATGTGATCCAGGGAGGGGTTTGGTTTGAGAACATATGAAAGCATAGAAAAATATTTTGTTGGGTTTCAGAGAGGAGCAAGCATTTGTAAAACTACCCATTTCTTAGAAAGATTCTTTCATTTCTTAGAAAGATTCCTAGTAAAATTTGTCAGGCTTTCATGTCATGGAGGGTGTGACTGGTCAGGAAGGGATTTAGGATCAGTTTCATGCTTGTTCTATTTACGTCTAAGAATGGGGTCACAACTCCAAAGTCGGCATCTATAAACTTTCACAGTTTGAATCACAGTTAAAGTTGGCTGGTGGTCATGTGTACTTTCTGACCAGGAAATATAGCTTTATTTCCTGATAAAAAATCATGCTCTGTTAAAGATTATTATCCAAACAACATAACTTTTCCACACAAAAATGGCAACAGTGAGAGTTAAGTGTCACATTTCTTGAGCTTTCAGGCTGTCCCTCTAGCAAATAAATTTTCCTGACTAACTTCAAGTTTTTAAACCTTTTACTTACACTTGCTTCCCAGTGATCAAGGCAGAGTTTGGGGTAGCCTCAGCTAAGGGGTTAGGAATGTGAGAGCCCTTTTATTTCCCAGCCTTCACAGGCAGGCTCTGCTGGATGAGGCTGAGACAATGATGGCTAAAACAGACCTATTCATTCTCCTAATAAGCTTAGACCGGATTGGAATACAGATCATAATCTCATAGTTCACAAACACAGAATCATCAACACTGTCATGTGCGCTGGGTCAGTCTGGGTAGACTAGAGAAACAAATTCATAAGCATGCATAAGTATAAGAAAGAGTTTTATATACAAGGGGAATTGAACCTTGAGAAAGCATCCCAACCCAGTCCAGTCCAAGCCCATTAGTCCGATATTAGCTCAAAGGTTGATACCAGTCTATAAATTCCTCTCCAGACTCACAAAACACATTCAATGATGCCAAAGACAGGATGGTCACAGGCAGTGGGTAGAAAGTGTTTGGATCCGGCAGTGATGTAAAGATCTCAGCACTGGCAGGGGTCTCCACGGCTTCTCCAGGTTCAGGGTTCTCTGCATCAGGGTTGGTCCATGTGGCTTCTCCTCAGGGATGCCTCACAAGGAGATAGTTTTATCAGTAGAGAGTCTCCAAGGGAGTGAGTAGAGTGAGCGTGATAGTGCCTCCCGCCTCCACGAAGGAATACCCAAGTTCCCAGAATTCTCAGGAGAAGGCCATGCCCACACAGAGGCCTCATTGACTCGGATCTGATTGACAGGCTAGACTCCACCCCTACCCTTTCAATCCTCAAATTAGCAAATGATGACTATGTAACTACCACATGTGCTAAAGAAAAAGTGCCATGTGTCAGGTTGGGGAAAAGAATCCAAACTGGGCGGGTGTCTGAGGAAATCTGAGCTACGATCTGAGAGAGGATGAGGAGCCCACATCACAGGGCTTGTGAGACGGTGTAAATGGCCAAGACGGAAAGCTCAGCTTCTTCCAAGGTTTGGAGAAGGAAACAGGAGCAGCAGGGGGGCAGAGGGTCAGCGAGTCGAGCACCGAGAGCTGAGAAGGGCGGTTGAACAGATGCTAAAACAGAGCGAGTGGGCACGGCCAAGGTCGAGGAAAGCCTAAGGGACTCCTCGATAGAGAAAAGAGGGTCATCTTTATTCTATGATGGAAGGAGACTGGCTGCACGGATCTTTCACAAGGAAATGTGGTGGGTTTGCGAGTATGAAACTTTAAACTCATTGACTGCCGCTTCCATGAGCATCCCTTGATTGTGGCTCCAAGCACATAATAAACCCCCTGAGAACTTCAATTTTTCTCCATTGATCTGGCTGTGGTCTTTTTATTGGTCCAGCTGTGGGGATTTTCATTTTTCTTTACATTGAGTTGTAAGCCTTACCGAAAGGTTTCATCTTTGATCTTCGTCAGCAAGTCCTTCAAGTCCTTTTCTCTTTCAGCTAGCATGGGTATAGATGTACTGCATCATTTTTGAATTAGTTTCAGTGAAATTTTACTTGCATGTGACATTAGTGATATCGTTTGATAATTTCACATTCTGCTGGGTTGCTGTTGGGGGTGGGGGTGGGTCAAATATGGATCTCTTCTCGTCATTTGGCCAATTAGCTGTATTCCAAATTTCTTGGTCTAGATGAGTGAGCACTTTCAGTGTCACATCAGTTTGGTTAAAACTTTCCAACTGATATTCTGCCGCTTCCTGGAGCTTTGTTTTTGGCTAAATCTTCAGCACAGCTTGAACTTCTTTCTTGAATGCCACTGGTTCTCGATCACTTGTTAATTCTTGAAAAGTTTGAATGTCAACCAATTCCTTTTGGTACCATGATTTCCTGTACTCTTTCCATTGTGATAAGGAAGTTAAATTGAGCCTGAGTCTGAAATAAGAATAGTAGAACAAAGAACGTGCCCCAGCTTTCACAAAGGTTAGGTTTATTATAAAATATCCTGCTTTTATACACTGGAGCTTTTAGGAAAGCCACATGCTGGTACAAGTAGCTCTTTGGAAGAAACTGCAAACTAAAGATAACACAACGTTTGCCTTAAAAAAAAAAGACACCGTGTGTGTTATGGCTATAAAAACTTGTCCCACATTGAAGGTCGGGTCCACACTCAGCACTCAACAGAGTCTGGTGTGGTTCCTCAGTGCTGAATCGGGGTTCGAACCCCACAAATCTCTTGAAGCTGTACTCGGTCTCTGCTCATCTTGCTTATTCATCGACTTGCTAGCAACACCATGTTCTTTTGATCCAGTTGCGTCATTCAGTTTGGTTGCCCATAAAATCATTCAATATGGAATTTCCCCTGTGATTCTTTCAGCTCGGGATAGGCTGAGCTTGTTCTTTCCTTTTGGTTTTCTAATGCCAGGTCTTTGCATTTTTCAAAATATTGCTTGTTTATTTACTTACGGAGATGCCCTTTGAAATTTTCTGTTAAGCTCTTTCCTACATTTCTCCCATTTCATGTAGCTACTCTACATTTAAGACTTTAGAAATTATAAAATGAGTAAGATACACAGAAGAATCTATCCATCAACTGAACCAACACACGCTGAGTACTACTACGTAATTTCTTCTGTGTGTGAATGGCTTCAGAAGCAAAAATTCCCAGAAAGCATTGAAGTGAGGGGATTTGCTTCTAGTACCAGTACTGACTGTCATGGATTTGACTTGACCTCAATAATAGAAAATATTAACAGTTGACATGTTAGTCCTCTAAAAAGATGATGGAATCAACTGGAAAACAAGAGCCTATTTTTTCTTTCTCAACATTCCTGCCTTTTCATCAACAGGTGATGCTTGCTTTCCTCCCAAGATTCCTATGGAGAGGAGAGAAGATGAAATTCTACCTTCTCTTTCAGAATGACAAGAAGATTTGGGGTTGATGAGGCAGCCCTTTGTTTCTAACTCAGTGGAGAAGAAAATTGCAGTCAATGGAGCAATGGAAAAACAAAACCAAAGCAAACCCATAAACCACATGTGTTGAAATGAGTTCAGGTAAAAGGGTCACAAAATGAGAATACTGTAAGAGGAATATGCAGGCACGCAACAGTGGCTGGGCTGCCTTGGAAACTTCTTTATTGTCATTGGGGTCTGTCTGCAGGAATGGGGTGGTGGAGCATAGCTGAGGAGCTGGGTAGTGTGGGAATTAAACTTGGAATATTGCAGGTGGCTGGTTTTTGAAGTAAAACAAAACACTACTAAAAATAACATTTTTTTTTCTCTACAAGAGATTTCTCTTTTAAAAAATTAGCTAAAAATATGCATTCTCCCTAGGGAGGTAGAAAGATTTCATATGAAAAGTGGCTTTAGAGGTACTTCTAGAACTTTGGCATCAGAGACTGAAGATTCAGAGGAATCCACAGTCAATGTTTTGGGTTACCTCCATCTGAATATGCTCTGGATTTCCTGATCATTCCCTTGGTGTTTGATGGTTTTAGAGTCTATCAATTTTTAGTCAAGAAAACAGTCTGGTATAGAGAGGCAGTGCTGGCTTTGGAAAGCATTGGTACTTAAAGTTACTTTCTTTTAAAGAACTCAACATGATCTACTCAGGTAGAAGTCTTCCTTTAATTTTTGTACTTGTTTTTAAAATTTGTGACAAATGACTTCCTTAGGACTGTAGTATGACAGAATATAATAGACTAGGAAAAGGCAAAAGAATATCAACAGGCACTAAAGAGAAAATACTATTGTACAGGTGATTTGTTTTATTTATGATGTAATTTGTACTTGATTATATTTTCTCTCTACTCATAGACTGTTTTTAAATGCTTCAGTTACTTGTTTGTGGAAGGGAATCATTTAATTATGCAAATAGGATGTGTGAAACTCTAAGACAGGGTGTCAGTCAGTTGTGCCACCCCACTGGGTATACAGTGAGTTGTTTAAGAAGCAGAACAGTAAGAAAAAAGATCCAGGAGTGAAGCTCATTGAAGTCTCTGTGTAGAGAGGTGGCAGAGGGAAAGTGCCCAAACCTGAGAGAGAATAGAACAGCAGTGGCAGATCATGAGACAGCGCAGCAGACTCCCCAGGCAACAGAATGAGTAAAGCTGTCTGCAGGCAGGAGGCTAACTTGCAGAGTAGGGTGCCCCATGGACAGTAATGGGCATGAAGAGAGTCTTGCAACACTAACATGAAGAGGATAGAAGCCAATGGGCCACATGGTCAAGCCTGAAGGTGTGTGTGTGTGTGTGTGTGTGTGTGTGTTGTGTGTGTGTGTGTGTGTGTGTGAGAGAGAGAGAGAGAGAGAGAGAGAGAGGTGC
This sequence comes from Nesogale talazaci, assembly GCA_004026705.1. NCBI lineage: Eukaryota > Metazoa > Chordata > Mammalia > Afrosoricida > Tenrecidae > Nesogale > Nesogale talazaci. The sequence continues at coordinate 28,053 of PVJH01006959.1, forward strand.
TTGCAAGCATGGCCAAAAAGAGGCACTTCAGGCAAAAGAGCTATAGCCTTAATATTTCTGATCCGGACTTGGAACCTTTAGCTTCCCCAATAAACCAACATAGGTGTATTTATTGTCTGTGAATTTTGTATGGCCATGGCAATGGACTATCATAATCATCATGGAGCTAGGAACAAACAACTTCCTTATGATGAGAGTATGACGGGATAAGACAGACTAGGAGAAAGCAGGGAGGGACAGTTGGTGTTGGTGCAGGAGAAGGAAAGTTGGTGGCGGAAGCAGGATTAACCTCTACCTTGTGGAGTCAGTCTTGGGCTGGTGTGGAGTTGTATTCTTCTTCCCATTGTGTATTCACAGGAGGTCCCATGTGACTTCAGCACCTTTTCTTCAGGCTATGTTCCACAGTTTTCTCTTATTAAATCAGAGCCCATCTACTATGGTCATGAGTGGGAGCTGGACTGTGTTCATTGCGGCACAAAGTTTGATTGAAGGAGTTGTGGGCTATCTCCTTCTCTTGCTTCAAGTAGTGGAATCATCTACCTACTCGCCTTTGTCACCCAACAATCTTCCACCCCTCTGCTCGAATTTAACTCCCTGAAATTGTATATCCATTGCTTAACTTGACAATCTTCAATAGCTCTCCTTTCCCTGTGAAATAGGACATCCATTTAGACCCCTCTACTCTCCAGCCTCACCTCTCAAGACTCCTGCTAAATATACTTTCCAAGCTTTCATTTTCATTTTTTCCCCTAAAAATGTTTTGGTGCCTCTTCTCTGCTAGACAAAATCCTGTTTTTGGTCAAAGCCTAGCCCCTTCTCCATGAAATATTCTTATAAGACCCTCCCAACTCTCATGCCAAGGGACCAAAAGAGGTTGTTTTTTCATCGACTGCCACTGCATCAATATGCCAGCACTTAACACTGTACTATCATTCATCATGTGCAAAGTTTCCTTACAGGTCTGTGAGCACAGGGAACGCACCACATTCATCTTTTATCCTCAGTAGCTGGCATGTGGGATACTTAAAATAAAGGCTGTAACATTTATTGATGCAATAAATGCTGGCTGATTAGCTGCCTGAATGGTAAGGTTGCTGAGAACAAGGGCCACTCTTGTATTTAATATTTTTCCTGAAGCAGCTAGTGCAGTATGGGACAGGCAAAGGTGCTTATGAATTCTCATTACTTTAGGCAATGGGTTTTAGGAAGATTGTTTCCGGCAATTTCTGTATCATCTGTCTTTTTTATAAGCTGGATGGGAGCTAGTGCTAGTTTTAAGATCAAATACTTAAATTTTTTATGATATCAAAAGTTCATAGACTCTGGAGGAGTAAGCAACACTTGTAAAGTGGTTTCATGCTGATTAAACCAGCTTTTACAAATACTTACCTTTGATGAGTAATAACTTAAGAGTGGTAGATAGGAAAGTGGTTCTTATGGAGGGAAACACCTCAGGCTAGAAACATCTGGAGACTGGAATTGTAGTGCAGTTATTTTTCTTTTTATTTCCTTTTAAATTTTGTCCTTGGGCAAGTTAGACTTTGTGTGTGTATTGCTGTTTTTCTCTATGCAAACTGAAGACTAATTGACAATTACTTCCAAGCTTGTGTTCTGAGCTCTTTAGAAGACGGCAAAATAGTTCAAAGCAAAAATAGTCTTTGTTATCATGACTTGTGGTTTAGTACAGCTGTAAACTATTTGCAAGATTTTACTAAATTACAGAGTCAAAGAATTTACAGGAAAACCATCCCTAATTAACATTTTCTAATGGAACTGCATAATACATTTGAAAAAACAAGCAGTGCATGTGTATACCCAGTATTAAAACTGCTACTTGAAAGACATGGCAGTATTTAAGCAGAATTTCCCATGTGTCTTAGACAGGTTGATCACATTCTGTACACCCTTACCTGGTGGCCCTCATCACAAATTTCTTCTTTAGAATTTGTAAAGATACAAAGACTCACACTTTCTGCTGATTTTAGAGGCACCGATGTGTTTAAGTTTATTTGATTCATGGCAGAATCTTGAGTCTGTGTAAGAATCACGCAAGTGTACTTGCTTCCCAGTTTCCAGGTATCTTAATGTAAGTGATCTGTGGGTAACTCAGTGCTCATTATTCACACTGACAAAGCAGTGAATATTTCAAGTAAAGAGTGGTAGTATTAAGAGGTGACTTAAAAACCAACTTAAAAATTTGTGTTGAATCAACTCGCGAGGAAAATGAGTCATAGGAAAAGTAAGGCGCTTCCCTTCAACTCTCTAAACTTGTGAATTAGTTTGATCATTCTATAATTCTATTGAGAAAAACAAATAACTGTAAGCATGCTGTCATTTTTAGGAAGTAAAATGGCGTTAATTCAAGCTTATAACCTTGTATTTACATGTGAGTTACTGAAATGATGTCCTGAAGACACGAAGAAGATGACCAAATTTTAGTTGGTATATTGTCATGTTGAGTCATACACAAAAGCAGGGTATTTTGTATTGTTGCCTGATCCAACTCTATTGTCTTCAGATATCATTAACACCAGCCAGAGCAGAACAACAGAAAACAAGTATTTCTAGTCCGACTAGTAACTGATGCCATTGCTCAACCTGAGGAGTGCTGAGTAATGGTAATTTCAAAACAATTCTCGATTTGGCATCTTCTGAGCTATGCTAGAGGAATTCACAAATAAAGGATTTCTGAATGGAACAAAAATGTGGAATATGACCTGAAGAGGTAATTTCAGAATAATTTAGGAAATGCTGAGATCAATTTAAACGGCGATGGAAAAGAGCATACATCCTTTGAAAAGGAAAAGTGCCGTGGGTGCACTACTATTAGTGGATGTTAGGCAGAGGAAGAGACATTTGTCATGGGAGGGGAATGATAGAACTTGTCTTGTTCCTGGTATTCTTTCTCTTTCCAGTATAAAAGGGTGGAGACAAGCACCCCTGAAACTTAGGGCTTCTAGGCTAAACTTCTATCTCAAATGATTGAAACACACACACACACACAGATTTCAAAAGTTGTTTAAAAATACATTATCTTCAACTTCATTTTCAAATACAACTCAGAAGATGTAAAAGTAGCTGTAAAAAAACCCTTTGGGCTGAGTCCCGGTGGCATAGGTGGTTGAGTGCCAGACTGCAGCCCGCAGGCTTGGCAGTTCAAATCCAGGGGCAGCTCTCAGGAGCAGGGCTGAGTAGCTCCCACAACCACCACAGGGCAGTGATGATCCCCCCCCCCCCCATCAAACAAAACAAAACAAAACAAAAAAAACCCTTTGGTTCTATTAAGAGGGAAATAGGAAAGTGCATGGCTACTGGATGACTTTTGCTTTAAGGAATTATTTATTATTCCCAAGTCTATCAAGTTGTTTTAAGTAGCAAAAAGTAGTAACCAGGCCTTCAACATTAGTGATGAGCTTAAAAAAATCTTGATTATTTTTAAAAGTCAGTGTTCTCCTCAAGTTAGAGTGGGGCATTACTAGCTTAGCAAAATCCCATGGATGCACCATCTACAGCCGAGTAAACCAACACCCCCCATATCTTCCAATAGCGATTGTGAAGACCCTGCTGGGGTGCTTTTCTTGACTTTCAGGGTATAAAAGGGAAACTGGGAACTGCCAAACTGCCAAGAACCACTGAGAAGAGAGTCGATATGTTTAGGTTTATTCTTGGCATGAATAAAGTTCTGGTAGCTTAAATCTCCTACAATAATAGGACAAATTCTATGGTCTGCTTTCTAGCTTTTGTGAATTAGAGATCATAATAGAGTGTATGCTAAAGAAAATCAGTAGCCTGTTTGGCGCAATTACTCCTCTACATCATTTCAAGCGCCTTTCCCTGTGACTGTTGCCCATGTCTATGTGCCCCAGAACAGTGCCCACCCTTTCTTCTCTTCCTCAGTACGAGGCTGTCAAACACATGGCAGCGGGAAGGGTTTGTGTGCTGAGTGTGTTTCTATGGATTCTTTCGTGACTGGCTATCTTTCATTTATTGCTTGCATTTACTTTATTGTTTGTATTTTATTTATTTCAGAATATGAGGGGGCTTTAAAAGTTTGTGGAAAAATGGAGGAAAAAGATAAAGGATTTTTTTGAAGACGTTTTGGGAGTCCCTTTGCATTCACAGCAAAACACACCCCCATTCACCAGTTTCTACAGGTATAAGTTAGTGACATTGAATGACCTTCTTGGAGTTGTGAAATCATTATCACCCTTCTTTTCTGAGCTGTTGGTCTTCTCTCCCTTACATAAATTCACTGCCTCCCAAAGGTTTCTAGCGCATCTTTTGAGTTGATGTTGTCAGTTTCTAAATGGATAGTTCTTAAAAGGGCTGAGTGCTCAAGAGAATTCTTTTTCACTAGTTCAGCTCAACTATGGTTTAGTATTATAATATCATAGCTAGTATTATAAATTTACAACTTCATTTCTCTTACAGGCTGAATAGTATTTCATTGTGTGACTATACCTAGTTTCGTTTTTGCTTCTCTGTGATGGACAATGATGCTTCACTTCTTCTCTCTTTATGTGTTTGGTGGCTCTTTGAATGGCCTCCTGGGTGAAATGTCCACTGAAGTCCTTTTTCCATTTCATGATTGGATTATTTTGTTTGTTTGTGGCATCACTACCTTGATGGGAGTAGGAAGCCCAACCTTGCTCCTGGAGAACTGCTGCTGGACTTGAACCTCCAACCCTGTGGGCTGCAGTCCTGCACACAACCACTACGCCACCAAGGCTCAGCCTGGATTATTTTTCTTTTTGTCATGGATTTGTCAACATTTTCTAGACATATACTTATTAGAATCATATCAGATATATGTTTTTGAAGTTATTTGCCCGGATAGTAGCTTGTCTTCACTTTTTGGTAAATTCTTTTGATGAATAATAGACTTTCACTTTTAGGAGGTTCCATTCATTTATTTTTGTCACATGCTGTCTGTTCTTCTGCCATTATATTCGTTCATCTGTTGTTGGAAGCTAGTATTGTCCCTGCTTACTATTCTAAAAATATTATGGTTTTAGTTTGCACATTTAGGACTTTCACCTTTTCTGAATTTTGTGCAAGGTGTGAGGCAAAGATCTTGTTTCATTTTTCTGCACAGAAATCTAATTTTCTCAGCACCATCTCCTGAAGAGACTCTTCTTACCCCACTAAGTGGACTTGGTATCACTGTAAAAATTCAATTGACCTTAAATGTGTCTGTTCATTTCTGGACTCTCAATTCTATTCTATTGCCATACGTGCCCACAGGTATGCCACTTCCTGGCTGTTCTGAGTGCTCTAACTGCATAGGATGGTTTGAAATAAGGAAGTGTGAGATGAGTTCTCTCATTTTGCTCTTTTCTTTCAGAATTGTTTTAGCCATTTGAGTGTTCTTGCTTTTCCATATAAAGTTGAAATTTGTTTTCTTTTCTTCCTATTTCTATAACTAACTCTGCTGAAATTTTGATTGGATTTTGTTTGAATCTACCTATTACTTTGACAAGTATTGACATCAACGATAATTTGACTAGTATTGACATCTTAACGATATCAAATCTTCTAATTTATAGATATAAATCTTTCAATATATTTAACTCTAATTTCAGCAGTGCTTTATCGTTTTCATGGTATAAATCCTTCACATCTCTAGTTAGATTTAATCCTAATCTAAATTTTCATCCTAGATTTTCTAAATTTGTGCTTTTCATAGGATCTAGAATCCCCTGAGGGCTAAACAATGAAGTGCTAGACTACTGCTTGTAAGATTGATAGGTCAAACCCATCCAAAGGCATCTAAGAAGGCAGGTCTGGTGATCTGCTTCTGAGAGCTCACAGCCTAAGAACCCAATGGAAGAGGGAGCAGAGAAACAGGAAACTGAGGGGAATGGCAGCTGAATTGCTCACATGTAATTTCATGGCTCTAGCCATGTAGTCTGTTGTCCCCTCAATTGATCTGCTCCTGGGTCTCAGGTCTAACTACTTTTAGGAAACTGCATGGAGAGCTTGGCTGATGTTGAAGGTCATGGAGACAGACGTAGCGTCGTTGAGGTGCTGTTTCTTCTGACCCTGCGTCCTATTCCAGGTCAGATGGTCCTAGGAGGCGGGGAAGAGGTCTGTGAGAAGGAAAGCTAGAAGGTCAGCTAAGCCCAAGGTCTATTGTTGCTTTTAGCCATTCAACCCACTCTTATTTTATTGGCGTGATTGGCTCTTAGCCAATCAACTCAACTCTGAGGAGGTCGGGCTGCTCTCGACTTGGTGGTCGGCAGTTTGAAATCACCAGCAGGTCCCAGGGAGAAAGCCCGGGCTTTCTGCTCCCCCAAAGAGTTCCACAGTCTCAGCAACCCCCAGGGGTTCGCTTTGAGTCAGTGTTGATTTGATGGCGGTGAGCTCGTGTTTTCTTTGTTTTGTTTCTACACGATATTTTAGAATCTTATACTTAGAAGTGAATTATCAATGAATGTACTGCAATTTTTTTAAAAGTCCCACTGGATTTCTCACTCCCCGGGAGAAAAGATTGTGGACCTTTCCTACTGGCTTAGTTTTCTTCATCCTGCTCCCACTTGTTTGTGTGGCTAGCCTCCTGCTTCTTGAGAAAACTGAAGGAGGACTGAGCTCATTCATTTATCTGAGTTATGGCCGTTTGTTCCTCAAAAGGTATTTTGATTCTCAGATAAGTGCGGACAGGACTGATGACAACTGGCTTTTCAGTCAACAGGTTTTATAACCCCTATAATGACAGGCACCAACTGTATGGGAGTAAATGTCCCATCCCTCTTTGAACAAGTGGAGACTTGTTTGTCAGAAAGCATGGCAGAGGAAATTTCTCAAGACCTGAACATAATTTGGATTGAGATCTCGCAGTGCATTGAATGGTGGCCTCCCACAAGATATGTCCACATCCTGGAACACATGAGCGTGACGTATTTGGTAAGAGGATCATTTCAAATCCGATTAAGTGAAGGGACTCAACATGAGATTATTCTGGGTTCCCTGGGTGGGCCCTAAATCCGAAGATGAGTGCCCTTTAAGAGAGACTAGGAGGGGATGTGGGCTGGTGGAGACAGAGGCTGAGACTGGAATTATGCTGCGCCAGCCAACTGGGCATTTGGAGCCATCAGAAGCTAGATGAGGCAAGGAGAGGGTTTCCCCTAAAGACTTTGGAGGGAGTCTGTCCTGCTTATATCTTGATTTCAGACTTCTACCTTTGAAACTGTGAAAGAATACATTTCTGTTGTTTGTGAATGTACTCTTTTGGTACTTTGGTATGACAGCCCCAAGAGATGAATACAGATCTCTCTTACCAGCACAGGACTTTGTACTGTGGAACTTTCTCGGGGAGCAGAAACACCATTATTGGGTGCTGGGATGGCAGGCACTAGCTAGATACTTAACTTAAGGAGTGGCTACACATTGGGGTGCTTATTTCAAGTGAGCAATCTGAAACCACCAGCTGCTCTTGGGAAGAAGATTGGGGTTTTCTGCACCCGTCAAGGGTTACACTCTTGGAAACCCACAGGATCAGTGCTACCGTGCCCGTCAGGTTCGACGTCAGTCACAATCCACTTGATGGCAGTGAGTTCGGGTTTGGTTTATTATAAGGATGAAGAAAAGCAGGCCCAAGGGTCTGGGAGGGCATGTGTTCGAACAGTTATTAGCACAGGCTCTAGCTCCTCTTTGGATTTGTATTTGAGACCAGTACCATATTTTTCAGACCATAAGACACTCTCTCACTTTTCCTCCCAAATGTGGAGGTACCCGAGAACATGTTAGCATACTGGAACTATTTGGTTCAGAATATTTTTTTTTCTTGTTTTCCTGCTCTAAAAACTGGTTGTTTCGTATGGTCAGGTACGTCTTATGGTCCGAAAAACAGGGTACATACTAATTGTTGTAACCCTACTTAAGTTACTCAAATTCCCTGGCCTTCACTTTCCTCAACTGGGAAACAAGAATGAGACAAGAACTTCACTGTAAGTTTCATTCTCACAGCCATCACGTGGACACAAACTCACAGCAAGCCCATGAGGGTTTACGAGGCTCTAAGGGAGCAGAGAGTCTCCATTTTCTCCTAAGTAGAAGCTGGTGGGTTTGAACCAGCTGTCTGTTAGCTGCTCAGTGCTTGTCCAACAGAGCCATTCATTTAACACACTGCATCACTGACAACTGACATAAAGGTGATTCAACTCATAGCAAGCCTACGTACGAAAGATTAGAACTTTGTTCTAAAGAGTTTTCAATGGTTACTTTTTCAAAAGCACGTCATTAGACTTTCTTCTGAGGCACTCTGGGTAGAGTTAAACCTCTAACCTTTTGTCCAGCCGCTGAGTATGTCAATTGGTTGCCCCACCCAGGGACCGAAGGAAGGGAAAAATGAACACTCAATTGTGGGGCTACTGACATGCAAAAGATAAAAAATGCAAAAGATAAAAAAATCAAATTAATAAAAGAGAAGTGGATTATTCTTAAAGCACCTGTATTAATTCTTAGATTGGAAGCAGCTTTTAACAGGAGTCTCTTTCAGCTTTCTTTACTCACTTCCAATGTGCCCATTCCCAAGGTCAATTCAAGAGTGAGCAAGGGATGCGAGCAGACAGCTCTCCAAAAATGACATTTACGCGAGGGAAAAACATGAAAAAATACCCATGATGACAATGCAATGAAATTTCACTTGACAACAGCAACCCAATGAGAGCAGCAACAAGAGCAGCACGACAAAGGCTGGTGGGCCGCGCAGAGAGACAGGAGCACTCGGCACTGCCATGGGTCTGGAAATATGCGCAGCCCTCGTGGAGAGTGTGGTGGTGCTCTCTCAAACAACCTGGAAGAGAAATGCCATGCGATCCAGCAATCCCTCTGCTCATTGACAGAAGAGTGTACGTGGCAGTGAGAGCCTCAAATCCATGTTCAGAGTCCCTAGATAGAGTGCACTTCAATAGCATTCCTTCTGATCCTCTGTACTTGCAGAATATGGACTATGCCGAGTGAAGTTACTCAGTCACCAAAGGCCAAACAGTGCTTGAGACAGTATAAAAACCAAGACAGAAATTTTCTAGGGTGGCAGGGAGGATGGAGGTCTGTATGAGGGAGAAGAGACGTGGAAGGCAGTGGGAGAGAGGGGTTGATGAAGCTCCTTTGAGTATATTCGCTCACTTCTTAGCTGAGGAAACTGTGGGATTTCCCCCCTACCTTTCTTATTGTCAGAAGCAGAAGGAGGAAATAGCATGAGGAATCGGGGAGTGTTCCTTCTCTCATGCTGCACTGCCACCTAGAACGGGCCTTTACAAACGCTAAGAATACATCAAGTGTTTTCTGAATTAGTGAAATCAACTCTCTATCAATGACCTCGATGTACATTGGGACTCTCCCAAACTGTTTTGAAATGACACCCACTTCAGAAGCGCCAGGGTCTCCACACGCATCACAGCAAAGGAGAAGAATGAAGAAGCAGCCTCACAGAAGATCAACCTATTTCTTCTCTTCATCCCTATGTCCTTCTCTTTTTCTCATTGACTGATAGCCACCCTTAGTATGGATTTAATAAAAGTGGGCAGGCAGTCGGTGTTATTGCAAGTTATTTCCCCCTTTATACCTATGTTTCTCTTTCTGTTTGTCCTTAAAAATGGAAAAGCCAGAGAGAGTGGATGTCCTAATACACACATTGACACACCCTCAGTTACATTGTTAACGCTTTTGGAAGACAGGATTCTCATTGTATCATTATCTCTCATTTCCTCCCAACTGGTTAATTAAGTGCTTATTAACATGTTTATTCCACCCCAGTATCAAAGGTCTTCCACGATGAGCTACTGTTACATTTGCATAAAAGATGATGATTCTCCTACTCCGTCAGGGCAGTGATGCGGAAAAAGAAGAAAAAAAAAGAAAAAAAAAAGAAAAAGATGACGCTGCTAAAACAGAAGCATTCTTTATCTAGAAGGTCCATAAATACGACAACAGCTAGTGCTGCACCATCCTGACACAGGTACTTGTACAGGGGTTGATTTCTTTTAGCAAAAAAGGAGAAGGATTTATGGGGGGGGGGATTTATGAACCCCTTGAAATATATGCATTTTTTTCATAGCTCAATTCACTTTTCCACATATTGCAACAAATACCACTATTGTAATGCTTCCTTTACAATAAAATAAGGCTCATTGCTTGATTTTACTCCTTTAAAAGAAATCCTTTCAGTGTCCTTACACTGTTGAGTCCATAATTAATACCTGCCAATTGCTCAAGAGAGAACTAAAGAGTTCCTTTCGTTAATGGCATCTTGTAGTTAAAAAGATTGCATTTCTAAATGTGAGACTCCATGACAGAAAGGGATTTACTTGTCTAGAAGGATCCAGGTCTGGGGTCTTGCTCTTGTTCTTCCCAGTAATGATCCGATGCGACTTACTGCTCCTCTCTGGGCTGCCGTCTCTTCATCTGTGAAGGCAATGAACTGAATGAATCCATAGGTGGCTGCAAGCTTTAAAGAATGCTGTTCCATATTAAAAATATTAAGCCACCAATGTGGAAGATGATTCCCAACAAAATCCTAGAACATTCTCCTGAAAACAAAGCTTATCAATTTGACCAGCTTTAAAAAAAATTAGAGACAACCACAGTTTGAGAAATACATCTGCCTCATGACTTTCAATTGCCTTCTGAGAATAATAAAGTAACTGCAGGTATCATGAAGTAGACTGGCAAAAGAAACTTCACTTTTTGTTTTTTAGGGTTTAATATTTCTTTTTTTAAAAGAATAATTTTATTGGGGCTCTTACAACAATACACACATCAATTTTATCAAGCATATTTGTGCATATGTTGACATCATTATTTTTTAAACATTTATGCTCTGCTTGAACCCTTGGCATCAGCTCTTCTTTTCCCCTCCCTCCCCACTGCCACCCTTGTGACCTCTTGATAGATTATAAATTATTATTATTTTCAAATCTTAATACTGACTACTGTCTTATTTCCACTACAATTTCTTCTCCTCTCCTCACCTTCCCGCTAACCTCCTGGTATCATTTCTGTTCCTGAGGAGTTTACCTGACCCGGATTCCATGTTCTGTTTCTTTAGAAAAAATCATTTTTTGGGTGGGCTCATACAACTCTTATGACACGACATCCCTTGCTGACCCAGGGCCCTATGGGGGACAAGACTAGAGAAAAATGTTGGGATTGCAGATGTCTGTTCCTACCATACAGAAGAAAGCATTAAGGATGTGCAGCAGAGCAGCAGGGGGTGGGCAGGGAGCAGAGCATGTAGGTCTTGAGGGAGTGCCAAGGATAGATTTGGGGGCCAGGGTGTCGAACCCCATCGAATTCGATAGGAGCAAGCAGACCTTGAACTATTTACAGGTTTTGCTTTATCATTATTTTTATTTAACTATATGCATTTTATGGGTATTGCTGTTATTTTCTTGTAGTCATCGCTTTGCTTTCTTTTGTTGCTTCATCTTGCTAAGTCTTTTTTTTTTTTGTACAAAGTATCATCTCTATAGGTCTATCTAGAAAAGATAGGATGGATGATCAGTCTGGAGGAGAAATGATTGGGCTGATGATTCCCGGGGGATATGGAAGAGGAGGAGGTGGGGAAAAGGAGTTGGTGTTGACCAACTCAGGGACAAGGGAGCAATCACTGCTCGAAAATAAGTGGCAAGGAGCGAGTGAGAGACCTTGTAGGGATTGATCAAGGGTAGGGTAACTTAGAGAAATTACTGAAACCCAAATGAAGGCAGAGGAAGGAAATATGAGACAAGGGGCATTTATAGAGGTCTAAATACAAGCATGTACATAGGTAAATATATTTATATATGATGAAGGGCAAATAGATTTATGTGCACATATTTATAGGCTCAATATTAAGGCAGGGCATGGACCTTGGGCCTGTACTTAAGTACTTAAGTACTTTCTGAATGCAAGAACACTTTGTTCTATTAAATTGGCATTCATGATGCTCATCTTCCTGAAACGATCATTGAAGGCAAAAGTGTGCATATGCAGTGGTGGTGAAGAAAGCTAATGGTGCCTTGCTATCAAAAGATATAATGTCTATGGTCTTAAAGGCTTGAATGTAAACAACTGATTATCTAGCTCAGAAGCAACAAAGCCCACATGGAAGAAGAACACCAGCTGACATGACCACGGGGTGTCAAAAAGATAAGAAATCAGGCATCAAAGAACATAAAATCATATCATTGTGTGCTCACCTTCCCTTTGGGATTACTCAAGACAAATGTATGCATCAGCAAATGTGGTGAAGAAAGATGATGGTGCCTGGCTCTCAAAAGATATAGCATCTGGGGTCTCAAAGGCTTGAAGATAAACAAGTGGCCATCTAGCTGAGAACATCGAAGAAGCACACCAGTCTGTGTGACCATGAGGTGTCGAAGAGATCAGTTATCAGGCATCAGGGAACTAAAAAAATTATTATATGAGGGGGAGTGCAGGTTGCGGGTCCAAAGTCCATCTGTAGAAGCTCCATTTTTGTTAGCTGTTAAGTGACTTGCCCGTTCCTCTCATCTCGGAGAGTTGACTGCTAGTTGATCTGCCCATTTCCCCTCCCCTATGGGACAGTCTCTACTCCCATGAGTTCCCAGGTTCTGGACCTGACAATTAGGTTTGATTATTCTTCAGTGTATCATTTGTTTTGATTCAGTATTGTTCTCTTTGATGTTGTAATACAAATGCCATAATCTTGTCATGATAACCAGGGTGTTGCAATATAATCTCGTTATGGTAACCAGCACGTTATAATCAATTTTGTTATTGCTTCTTTTATAAGAAATGTTCTTTGTAATGTATGCTTTCTGTTCTTGAAGTTACAATTAACCCATTGATTTTGTTTCTGCTTTTGTTCATTCTTGCTTGAATGCTAGACAGGTGATAAATGAGTTCTTTGACCTTAAAGAAAGATGGACTGAGAATTTCACTCAGGGCTGCTATGAAGGAAAAGTCTTTAGTTTCTTGGTAGCCCAGCTAGCTGAATATAGACTTTTCTAAATTTCAGGACAAGACAGTGGCTGTCATTTATCTGAATCTGCAACATCATCCATCACAGGGTTGAGGGGCCCCCAAGTGAGGTAAAAAAGACAGCACTTAAAAGCTTCCCATCAAAATATTTAATTAAAATCAACCTTATATCATGTATTTTTCCAATTCTATTTTGTAGAAAATATTTCTTGATTTTAATTCATCTCTATGATAAACATGTCTTTCTTTTTTTTCCAAAAAGGAAATGAGATTGGGTAAATAGTAAGTGTTGAAAAATCTTTTTCTCAGTTTTTCCTTCCTTCTTCCCTCCCTTCCTGTCTCCTTCCCACCTTTTATTCTTCATTGAAGAAAGAGTCAGAAGTCCTGAGGCTCACCTTCTGCTCTGTGTCACATCAGGCAAGTCATCAAATCATTCTGAATCCTTTTCCACATGTACTGGAAAGGATTGTTAATTCTCTGCAGGGTCAATGTGAAAACGAAAAGGAATACGACATCTGAGAAGGTTGTGTGGTGGGTGAAGCACTGTAGGGATGAGCAGACCTTTCGTGGGGAGTCCCGTCCAAGGCATTCTCCTGTGTGCAGACTCGACAAGATCCAAAGGGCTCTCAGGCTGTGACCTCTCGCAGGAGTAGACCGTCAAGGCTTTCGGCCAGGTACCTTTGGGCTGAAAACTGGTGGACAGAACCCAACCACAAGAAGAGAACATGACGGGAGTCCTCATTGTTGCGAAGAAGAACCCGCACTGGTAAGGCGGGATCATAGTGTCAGATCTCACGAAGGACCCAGTGAGAGTAATTTTCATCACAAGGGTTATTAGCTTTTTTCATTTCCTTTGTATTTCACGCCCCCGTCTTTGCAGAGAGTCTTCTCAGGTGATGCTATCCAGTGCATCAGAGTTCCCAGGTGTAAGTAAGCAAATGGTGTCTGGAGATGAAGCATACATGCGCTGGAAAGAAAACATTCATCCAAGAAGGTGCTCGTGGTGCCCTAACTCATGTGTTTGGGTCAACGTTTGTTGCCTCCTTACCTGTGTGGCAATTTCTCTTGTTCTGCTGTAGAACCCTTATTTTCTTGTCCGTCAAAACATTTTTTTTATTTCCTTTGTTTAATATTTTTAGGCGATAACACATACCCTATTAACATTATAAGGCTAAGCTCTCCAACTTTGACGCTTTAAGGGAAAAGGATTTGGCAATGGAAATATTGGGATCACTTATGTGATCTTTTTTTCCCCAGGCTTAATTTAGTTTTCCATCAATACCATGACTTTAAGCTGGTTTTACTCAAACATTACTCCTCACGAGGTTAACTGATAAAGGAGAAACAATTCTTAGGAGGAGATTAAAAAAAACCTATGAGGATCTGCATGATTTATAATATTGCCAAAATTTAAGTGACACTCTTCCACCACACTTGAGGGACTGAATTAAGTGAGCAGCTAAATATAGTACTCCTTGTCCCCCTATGGCCCCTTAGTAAAATAATTCACATCAAATTCTATAATAATTTTTACTTTATCTTTTAACTGCCCTTTCCTGGAAAAAGGTTTGTTTTGAAAAGTAAATTTGTGCTCAATAACATTAGCTGCTCTAAGTTAAAACTTTGCCCAAGGACTCACAAATATTGGCATTGATTTTCAAATAATTTCTTCAAGAAGGCCAAATTGGAACCTATAGTTAATCAAAACAAATAAATGTTGCAGTGTAGAAGATCGATTCCTGTTTTCTGTTTGTTTGGGAGTTGCCTTGTTTATAATTGCAGACAACTCGATTAATAAATTGCATGATAAGATTGTGAAATCATTTAGATTTAATATTTAGCATCTCTAAATCATCTGGGAGACTGAAGAAGAATAGTAGCCTTTGAATGAGGGTGTTAAGAAAGAATATGAAATCCCATGGACAGCCAGAGGAGCCGACAGTTCTCTCAAAAGAAGTACAGTGGGGACTCTCCTTAGACACAGGGAGAGTAAGTCTTTGTCTCATGTCCTCTCGACATGTTATCAGGAGGGGCCAGACCCCGGAGAATGACATTATGCTTGTAAAATAACAGGTCTGGGGAGAGAGAGAGAGAGAGAGAGAGAGAGAGAGAGAGAGAGAGAGAGAGAGAGAGAGAGAACCTCAAAGAAAAAGCACTGAGCAGAAGCTTCTTCCACTATGACTAGGAAGGCTATAACTTGGAAGTAACTCCTTTGCCGCTAACAACAGTGACATAGGCAAGGACCAGAGGTTCCATAGTGTGAAACCAATGGAAAGATTGGTGTGTTGGATGTATCAGCCATTTCACAGGAGAAGGAGAGGTCAGTCTGCTTCTCTCAAGCTTGACAGCCTTGCACACCTGACAGGGCAGCTCTATTCTGTCTTATAAGGTCGCTGTGAGTTTGAATCAACTTGATGACAATAGGATTTTATTCACATTGGTCACGAAAATTGAATAAACACTTTTCATAGCATCTGATTTAACATGTAGTAGAGAATGCTAACTCTAATCTTAGATGTAAAACTTGTACCCCGTTTATAAGAAATTGAATTTTTCTCTTTTGGTATTATCTCTATGGAAGGTATACAGACATGCAGAAATGTTTACCTGTGAAGAGACTGTTTAACTGTGAATCAAGTTGATTCAGACTCACAGGAACCTTGTTCCTCAGAGTTCACGATTGCTAAATTCTAGGTCAAAGACTTTTTACTTGTTTATTTGTTTTCCTATGTCGAGAAGCAATATGCTGGACCTGAAAGCGTTTAGGAGAGAATAAATAAAGATTTTTTAAGGAAACACTTTTATGTCATCTTTAAGCCTCACTGAAGATAGAAAGATGGAGCTTTCTACTCCCATAAAGAGTTCCAGTCTTATAGCTTCTCAGCCTTTTGGCTAAGTGTGAGTGTGGGAAGAGGCACAGTTTTGGAACCCACAGTAGCAAGTTTAAGCTTTCCTCTGGGCTTGCTATGAGTTGGGGTCAACTCGATGGCAGTGAGGAGAAGTCACCAAGAGACAAAGGTCTGCCTAACATGGAAAATTCTGTTTCCCCTCAGTAACATGAATGTTTTAATAAAAAGATTGCTCCTGAACAATTAATCAGATCATCTTGACTATGCTAATGATTAATGCTCTGTTTGTAGACTAAATTCAGCTTTAGGGAAAGTAGATGAAATAAAGACAGCAGTGTGGTCATGAAACTTTGTTCACTACTATCAGAGATATATTTTTGATTTATAAATTATCATTTTTAAGGAGAAAGGAATAAATTATTTGTCATAGTCATGACTTTAACTAATGTTAGAACCACATTATAGAAATTATAGAGGAGTCGGCCTGCCGCAGGCTCCCCGGGGCCGCCCGCCGCGCTTTCTCCCGATGGCCCGCTACGTGGAAGTGCGTGTGTCTGGCTTCCAAGAGTTCAACCAGGCTGTCGAGCAGCACAAGGGCAAGACCATTTTCGCCTACTTTACGGGCTCCAAGGACGGCGAAGGGAAAAGCTGGTGCCCGGACTGCGAGCTGGCGGAACCCGTCGTTCTGGAGGGTCTGAAGCATATGGGTGAAGGACGTGTGTTCATCTACTGCCAAGTAGGAGAAAAACCTTATTGGAAAGATCCCAATAATGACTTCAAAAAACAGTTGAAAGTTACTGCAGTGCCAACACTACTTAAATATGGAAAACCTCAAAAACTGGTAGAATCCGAGTGTCTTCAGGCCAGCCTCGTGGAGATGATATTCTCTGAAGAATTGGAGGAGTTGGATCTTGATTTTTAACTTTGCTTTAGAAACGGGGTACTTGTTTCTTAATGTTTTTAAAAAGCTGGTGTATGTCTAAACAAAAGTGTACTATTAAAATGCTCATGAGGTAGGGGGTGAGTGATAGGAGGAAAACGGGGTTTCAGGAGTGAACAATGAAGGCGGTAGGGGGAAGGAGCACCAGAACTGACTGCACAACTCTTACTAAAAGCAATTTATCCAGTGGGGGTGCGGAATGCTCTAAGACTGAGGTGGTGGTAACTGTCCAATGCCCCTTGTTATGATTGAACGATAAAACGAATTGTGTAATGTATAAATTGTGCCAATAAAATTGCTGAGAAAATAAAGTGCAGAAATGAAAAAAAAAGAAATTATAGAAACATGTTTGCTATATAATATTTTATAGAAATAAAATCGATTTTTCTATTATAGAGATAGAAATAACATATTCACTTGATACATCAAAATAAATATAAGATGTGATGAAAATATTTAGCTTACACTCACACACACATTGTTTGCATTGTGGATTTTTTCAAATATTCTCTCTGAGGTGTACTATTTTTTCTTTTTAAACTTGGTTGTAATCCTAATGATTGCCTAAGACTGAATTTCAAGTCAATTCAAGAAATGTTTAATTCATACCACAAATATTTATTGAGTCTCTACTCTGGACCAATTGATGTGTCCACTGTTTGACAAAAATCTCTGTTTCTGTGTTGAATATGGGAGGGGAGGAGAAAGAGAGAGAGAAAGATAGATAGATAGATAGATAGATAGATAGAGAGAGAGAGAGAGAGAGAGAGAGAGCCAGCCATCGGAGAGAACCCCCTTCGGCTTAGATAACTTATTGCCATCCAGCCAGTTCCAATCCCTAGAGACCCTAGAGAAGAGACTAGCACTACCCCTGTGGTCTTCTGCGACTAGAACGTTTTTTGTACATAAAAAGCCTCGTCTTTCTCACATGGGGAAGCTGGTGGTTTAGAGCCCCCAATAAAATGATTTTTAATTAAAAAAAAAAAAAGAAAAGAACTGCTGACCGTGTAGTTAGCAGCCCAGTGCATAACCATTATGCTACCAGGGTTCCTTTCAAGTAATTTTGTTACAGTTTGTTTAGACTTTTCTTTTTCCCTCTGCACCAGTGAACATTGACTTATTCTGAGGCATTCTACGAGGCGTCATGGAGATGTTCTGCAATATAGACATGAATGAGCACCTCCAGTGGGGGTGGGGTGGGGGGGTGCTCTCTGTAGGAAGGCAGCATGAGAGAAGTAGAGGTGTTATTGCTCCAGAAAAGGTGCTTCCAACAGGCTATTCTAAACTTTTAACTTTCTTGATTTTTCTAGTCCTTTTCATTTTCCTTCTGAATGACTTTCTATTTATTCCCAGATTCTCTTTTTAATTTTTTCACAGACCTTCAAGTGGTAACTTTAGCTGAGTATTCTTTGATCTCATAATAAACTTCGAAGAATAAGATGAAATGCTTGAATAGTCAACTACCACCCAGGAAGTTGCCTTCCTTTAGTTATAAATGTGCTTTGCACACAATGGATGTTTGTATGAATTGTGATACCAGTTGCATGAGCCCCCAATAAAATGATTAAAAAATAATAGCTCATATTTATTGAGAAGTTTACATTCCAGAATGGTGTGTGACATTCTCTATGTATTTATTTTATTTCATGCAATTCATATAATAATGCTATCATGGAGGCACTATTTTTATAACCATTTTTGAAAATGAGGAAATAAAGTACTGGGAAGCTCAAAAACAGGTAGAAGTCACACGGTTAATGCGGTGCAAATCCATTAAGCTACTCTGCCAGGCTTCCTTTCTATGAAAAGAGTTTTGATCTGACATATCCATCCATCCATTCCATCCATCCATCCATCCATCCATCCATCCATCCATCCATCCATCCAGTATTCATAAGAATGCCATAGGGATCTAAACTGTAAGTTAGACAGACATGGTCACGGTCCTCAGGCTGGTACCCAAAGAGAAAGAGGGACATTTAAACAGCATCTCCATACTGTGTGTATGACAGGGACGTGTACATCTGAAGTAAGTGTCAAGACCAGCAGAATTTCGCTTCATTCTTCAACTATTTTATAGCAAATGGCAAACAGAATAAATACTAGAAGAAGGGGCTTTGAAGCAGGATCTTCATCTCTCCCTTTTCTCTAGTATATGGTGCATAATAAATGTTCAATTAAAATTTGTGGAATAGCTACACGAGAATTCCAATCTTCTACTCATTACAACAGAGTGAACTTTTGCTCTGTCTTTCTTTACTTTGCATATTCTTAAACACTTCTTTTCTAAGCCTGAAAAAAAAGGTTCCCTTGTGAGTAATGAAATCAAGTCCCTGTTTGCTTTAAGTCCATCATCTCATGGCTCTATCTCAGGAAAGGGGCAAAAACCTTTCTATTTCATTAAAACAATTCATCCCAAGGGTCTTTTTAAGCACATGCCCTGGTTAGAGATTCAGGACTACCTGAGGAAGAGGAGACTTTGACAATTTTTTTCCGTCCTGTTCGATCCCCCTGCCCCCTTCGTGGGTCTGTGGGAGTGGAAGCTCTCAGACTCCCTGTAGTTCCAGATTTATCTCCTTTCACTTTTCCAGGATGGCCTGCAAAGATTTCTTCCCCTCAGCCTCTGTCTAGTTCTCTCAATTTTCAAATAGTGATAACTTTGAGGAAACTCTTCCTAGTTATTTTCTACCCAATCCCTTGGCACATAACGAGAATTCAGGGCAGAGCAGAGAGACAGGTCAAAAGAAACTAGAAAGCCCAGAGACGGAATGCTTTCCCTTAGTGAGAAGTCTTGTTATCAGAAGACAGTGTCTGGTTCTGGCAGTCATTCTTTAGCGGAGGTATTGGGTCAGGTCTTCTTTGTGCCTGCTCAGAAAGTGTTGGGACAAAGAAATATTTTCCTTAATGAAGAAGCAGCAAATCCAAGGCAACAACATAGTGCTGGTGGTTCAAGTTAATTGGAAGGGGAAACGGAAGCTGTAAAGATGATAGATGTTAACTTGGAACCAGTAATTCTTAAGTCCGAGTTCAGAGTCACAGTGACATAGCGTAATTAGAGGCAAGCCTCACATTATTTAATTTCACCACCCTACTTTCTTGCCTGGTTCCTTGGCATCCCAATCTTTCCTGACTTTATTTTCCCTTCAGAGCATTTCTCTCCTAATTCATACAATTTACTTTTTCTTCTTAAAAAAAAATCTCTCCAACACTCCTGTTTGGATTATTGCTCATCTAGAACCTACAAGTTATCTCAGCCCAGGGGAAGGCCGGCAGTAAATACCAGCTGAATAAATGAATTACTAGTACAAGGGAGAGCAATTTTATTCCATGAGAACTCTTCTCAAGTTTTCTCTCCTACACCTATTTAATTTACATGCATGTAGTTAGATTGTTGACAGTATACTCTAGGTAATTTCCCATTAGATAAAGATATCAGTATAGGGCCTCTGCACACCCTCTGATGGCGGATCCCTGTAGAGCATCCTATGCTTCTCCAAACTGTACATGGGAGGATAATCTCGAGTCATCCTTCCCCCCACCCCCAACACAGCAGCACTTTAAAAGCCATGCTTAAGTGCCACGCTGATAACCAAAACATCACAAGTGACCTGTTGCCACAGAAATAACCCATTGCCATCCAGCGGATTCCTACTCATATCACCTCTGCACGGCACAGACGTACTGCTCCTTGGGGTTTCCCAGAATGTCTATCTTTAGAGAAGGCGCCTGTCTCACGTGTCTGGGTTTGAACTGTAACCTTGCCGAGGGCTGATTTTGCAGTTAGCAGCCCAGCACTTGACTCGCCGTGCCACCAGGTGTCCTTAATAAAGACTGTAGCCTCGGCAACCCGATAGGGCCCTTCTGCTCTGTTCTAAAGGGCTGCTAGGGGTCAGAATCCATCCGTGGTCACCCAACTGCAATCACCAAAAACCGAGAAACCTCTCTCTTAACACCAGGTCAGTGAAAATATCGGGGTGGGAGAAGAAAGAGAAGATACTAGAATCTGTGTTACTCTGACTGAACTTTATGTCTATGAAGAAAAGGCTAGAAGGATTACCTTTGCCTTCAGTGTTATTATAGCAGTGTGAGGCAGGTGAAATATGTCTGTAAGGAGGCCATTTGCAACTAACTATGTACACATAAGGGAAAAGGCTCTATGAGTTCTAGTAGGATTGTCTTTGGGCTCCACTGTTGGCTAGACTACAGGAGAACACAGCTGAAAAGATAAAGCAACAGAGCTCCTGCTTGTTCTCCCTTTTCAATAAGAGGGCAATCAGAACATGAGTTAGGCATGAATGATCGGAGAAACAAACCCAGAAATACTCCTATATGTAAGTGAAAGAGTAATTCTGTATCAAGAAAACACCCTGGTCCAGTCTAACTCAAGTCTGATACTAGTGCGTAAGTCCCTCTCCAGACTCATGCAGCCACATGCAATGGTGCAGAATGTAGGAAGATCACAGTTCCTTGGGTGCCAAGTCCTGCAGATCCAAGGTCAGTGGTAACATGACCAGACACTGGCAGCTCTCAACGTCAGCAAACAGGCAGGTGAAAGCAGAAAGGGAGTGCGAGGTTCCCCCTGGGCCCTCCTGATGAGAAGGCCATGCCCACCTGGAGGCACAAGCAGGCTTTGATCTGATTGACAGGTTGGATATCACCCCTGCACTTTCATGTATCTTCAAGTTGACAAAAATTCATCCAGTTCATCCAATGTGTCCCTTTCTGAGAATGTCTAACTCAAGCAAACAGTCCTTGGGACTGGTGCGTGGAGTGAATGTGAGGAGGTGGAGGGACAAGGGACTTAGTGGATTACAAGTTGGGCTGCTAATTGCAAAGCGAGCAGTTACAACCATGAGCTGCTCTGAGGGAGGAAGCTGAGGCTGGCTATCTGCTCCTGCAGAGATTTACAGCCTAGAAATGGAGGGCTAGCTATGAGGTGAATCTATTCGTTAGTAGGAGCATGGGGATGAGAAGAAGCCGAACAGACTTCTGCGCCTCTTGCTGTAGTGAAGAGAGGACTTTTTAGGACTTTCCAATGAGGGGACTTTCTGATCCAGCTGGGTCCTGACATGTCTAGACGTGTGGTGGGAGGGGTACGGTTATTTTGTCAGCTTGCCTGGTGGGAGAAGTACAGGTGTTTTGATACTTGCATCAGCCATGTTCTGAGACTTCAGTGTCTCCTTTGAGGGGTCATCTCTTCCCTAACCCTCTGTGTGGACATGTTAGCTTGTGTCCTCCCTGTGTGACCATGACTTGTATTAGAGAAGCTATTCATCTCGTTGAAGGTGGAGTTTGCCTACCTAAGCCTTCATAAGAAGAAAACCCTGGAGTCCTGCTTATGGGCGGAAAATTCTCTACAGTGGAAAAACACATACATGCATCTAGGCGTTTTGAAATCATGCACAAGTGACTTGCTCCCAAATGCGTTGGATTCTTCAAAGAGTAGCAGGCATGGAGGTTGAGTCTCTTGGAAAATCAGCTCTTCCTGAACCATCCATGTTTCCTTCATCCTCCCCACTGTACAATCTAGATTCTACAAGGAGGCGTCCCATGAAATCCTCAACCAGCCCACAGAACAGCCTCTTCCCATCCCCAGAGTTTACAGTCTTAGTATTCTTAAACATAATCTGTACTTCAGATTTTTACCAAGGACTGTTGAAAAGACTTCAGTGATTGTTTTGCCAAGTAAGGGTTTCCTCCTCATTAATAAGCCTATGTTGGCTAGAATGAATGCCCTTAAGATTTCCTGAGGCTTGCACACAAACTGGAATCACTGAAGCTGAGACGATGGTTTCACCCCACGTACTCACAACTATGTTTGACAAGTTCAGGTACTGCTTATCGCCTCCGTGAAACTCAACTCCTCTGATTTGGTCTTCCCATTTCTAAACAAAATATTACCATCCAGTTCCATGGCTCCTAGCACAGGATGAGGCCACTTGTGGGAGCTCAAAATAAAAAAAAAAGATGAAAAGAGGACCACATTTATTATTTGGGAGTTTGTCCTTCACCTGAGCTGGTCATATTCTCAGGAGAGATTTCCAGCGATGACCAGTGTCTATGTACTGCGAAGATCACCATGACTGCTCTACTATTTCTTCCCTCCAGGGCGAGAGTCTGCTTTTGAGACCAATCTAGTTTAAGGGAAAACTGAGTTAATATGAATGACTGAAAAATACTCATTTTGTGTGAGATTCAGCTACCCATCTCCCTCACCAGTATGGGCCATAAGTAACTCAACAGTTGGCCTGAAGAAATGGCAAAGGAATCAACTTCTGTAGAAGCAGGAGGAGTGACGAGCCTTACTGGGTCTGGGTGTCTATAATAAGTGGGTGTGTCCGCAATAGCTTGCAGTAGAATTATGTTAATGACAGTGCCTCATATCTAAATGAAGGAGGACTTAGATAGGGATGTAGACATATCCAAATTTCACAGCTGTACCACACCTGTGCCATCCTTCATGATTTTATATATTTCTTTGTGACCCGTGAGGGGGGAAAGTTTCATGTAAACTACTGATTTGGTGGCACATGAACTCCAAGTTCTCAACCCGTTTGTTCTTTTAATAGCTTGGATAATTTTTATACAGCTTCATTGAGGTATCATTCACATATCCTACAACATACCCATTTTAAGCACATGATTCAGTGGCATTTAGTATACTCAGGGGTTATATAATCACCATGACAGTCAATTTTAGAACATTTTCATCTACCTCTGTAGATACACCACTCCTTTTAGCACTCATCCCTTACTTCTCCCCAATCTGACACTTGACAACCACCTGTGTACTTTTTATCTCTTTAGATGTACCTATTCTGGATGTTCATATAGTATCATGTAAGGTGTCATTGTCTTTAACTTAGCAGAATGTTGTAGAAGCTCCTCCACTTTAGGTCACACGTCAGTACTTTACCGTTTTGTCTTGCAGGGTGATATTTCATTGTTCCATTCCATCATATTTTATTTATCTATTGCTCAATTGCTGGATATTTGGATTGTTTCCACTGTTTGAGTATATTATAAGTAATGTTGCCATGAACATTTGTGTATAAACTTTTGCATGGACATATATTTTGAACTTGTCCTAGAATTAGAATTGCTAGATTATCAGCAAGGTGACTGCACCATTTTATATTCCCACCAGCAATACATCAGTGTTCCACATTCCTCACATCATCACCGACACTGTACCTTGTTGATTATAGATATCTTAGATATCACATCCTGGAGGGTGTGAAGCAATATCTTATTGCAGTTCTTATTTGCATTTTTCCATGGGTTATCGAAATTGAGCATCTCTTCATGCTCTTATGGGTCATTAGTATATTGGTGGTGGAAAAGTACCAATCAAAATATTTGCATGTTTAAAAATGGGTCATGTGCCTTTTTATTCTAAGTTATAAGCTGAGTTCTAACTGGCTAAGATATATGTTCTAGATGTAAGTCGCTTGCTAGATATATAATTTACAGTAATTTTATTCCTTCTTGGGGGGTGCATTTACCCGATCTTGGTAGTGTCTTTTGAAGCTGACAATTAAAATATTTATTAAGATTTAGCAGAAAAGGGGTTTAGTAAAAAAGACTATAATCCATGTCATTGTGGGACTCTCTAAATTCTTCTTTTTTTTTTCTTTCCCCTTTTTCTTCTCCTCAGTTGGGGTAACAATGGTGGAGGTAACACATTTTCTTGTTGGTGCAGTGCTGGCTGCTGGGGCAGATCTGCAGATGAGATGGTGGTCAGGGCTAGACAGGTTCATCATGTATACTGGTTTATTTAACAAGGGTGATGATCTATGATGGTCACCTCATTGTGCAATATGAAGAACACATAAATGCAGACAAGTTGAGAAGACAAAGGCCAAGAGTGCTGGGCTAGTGGCTGCCAAGTGTGGTGTTAGCCTAGGACTGAAATGAAGTGAAGACCACACTCCAACATGGCCTTCATTGGCTCTGAAGAACAGCGCACCATCTCAGGAAATGGGCACGCCATCTTAAGTTTGATGACGTCCAATTTACCTTGTGCTTTGAAAGTAAGAAAAAGAAAAAAAATTGCGTAGCTTAAAATCATGAGGATTTGCTCCAACTTTTCCTTTCAGTTGTTTTAAAGTATTTGGCACTGTGTTTAGGTATTTGATCCATGTTGAATTCATTTTAATGCATAGTTTGAGGGAGGGGGCTCAATTCATTCTTTTGCATGTGAATACCATGTTGTCCCAGCACCATTTGTAGAAAAGAACTATTTTCTTCCCACTTGAAGTAGCTTGTGCCCTCGTCAAAAGTCAGTCGCCCACAAATAAGGGGGTTTAGTTCTGAAGTCTCAGTTCTAGTTCATTGAGCTGTAGACCTATCCTTATCTAGCATCACACTGTCTTGATTGTTGTGGTTATATGCTGTCAAGTTGATTCTGACACATAGTGACTCTTGGTACAACAGAACTAGCCACCAGCCAATCCTGTGCAATCCCCACAATGGTTTGGTTTGAACCCATTGTTGAGCCACTGTGCCAATCTGTCTCATGAAAGGTCTCTTTTTTACTGTCCTTCTACTTTGTCAGGTACGATGCCCTTTTCTCAATCAATGGTCTCTCCTGATAACGTGTTCAAGGCACACGAGACAAAGTCTTGCCATTCTTGTTTTTAAGAGCACTCTGGCTGTCCTTCTTCTAAGACAGATTTGCTTGTTGTTTTGGCAATCCATGGTACTTGTGATACCCTTCGCCAGCACCACAATTCAAATGCATCAATTCTTCAGTTTTCCTTATGAATTGTCTAATTTTCATAAACATATGAGGCCAATAAAAAAAAGACATGGGTTGGGTTAGGTGAACTTTAGTCCTCAAAATGACATCTTTACTCTTTAACAATTTTTTAAAAGAGATCTAATGTGGTAGATTAGCTCATCTTTTGATCTCCTGAGTGTTGCTTTCATTGCATTGATTGTGGGTCCAAGAAGACACACTCCTTGACAACTTCAGCTTTTCCTTATTTATTGATATCAATCTAGTGATCTAATTGTAAGAACGGTGATTTTCCTTACATTGCATTGTAATCTCTATCGAAGGTTGCAATCCCTGATCTTCACCAGCCGGTGCTTCAAGTCCTCCTCACTTTCATCAAGCAAGGGTGTGCCATCTGCAAATCTCAGATTAGTAAGTCTTCCTCCAATCCTGATGCCAAATTGTTCCTCATATACTTTAGCTTCTTTGATCATTATTTCAGCTTAAAAATTGCATAAGTATGATGAAATGCTGCAACTCTGATACACACCTTTTTTTTTTTTTAGGATTTGAAGTAGTAATTTTTCAAATAAAGTATAAAAGATAAATAGCCCCAAGCGTGTGTGTGTTTTCTTTCCTTTAAAAAAATTCTGTTATTGGGAACTCTTGTAGATATGAGGGGTACCCCTCAAAAAGCAGATTTTTTCAAAACTGTGTATTTCAATTGTTATTATTACAAAACAACTTTATCACTTTCAAAGTACTCTCCATTGCATTTAATCCATTGCCAAATCTGCAAATCCATATTTGGAAATATTTTCTTTTAAATCATTTTATTGGGGGCTCATATAACTCTTAGCATCATCTATGCACACATCTATTGTATGCAAAGCACATTTGTACCTTTTGTACCATTATCATTTTCAAACTCATTTGTTTGAATGGCTGAAAGTGTCCCTCTCATTTTTTTAAAATCTCTTCTTTATTGTCAAATCTCTGTCCTTTCATTTCAGTCTCCATTCATGGAAACAAAAAGAAGTCTCACGGAGCGATGTCGGGAGTAAAGTGTTTGGGGCAAGAAAATCATGCTGGTTTTTGCTAAAAGCAGGTGCACGGAGATGGCTGCATGAGCAGGTGCATTGTCGTGGTGGCAAAACCAGTCACCTGTCTGCCACAAACCAGGTGTTTTTTGTTTCACACAGTTATGCAAACTTTTCAGAACCCTAAACAGGAAGCTTGAATTAAAGTCTGATGGTGGAATGAACTCCAAGTGCAGTACCAGTTGACATTTTTGTCTGTTCTGGAGTTGATGGACATACAGAATGAGGTGTGTCATCAATTGACATTTATTGAAATGAGAAAACCACTCATACACTTGAGTTTTCCCCACAGCGCTGTCAAGCTGTGTTCAACACCACAACAATTTCTGCAGCATTTTTCCCGAGCAGGAAACAAAATTTCACAGCCACACAATGTTCTTTTAAATTGGCCATGATGAAAAACTAGGTATAAGTGAAACTGCTTTTCCAAAAAAATTCACTGTGAGTAGAGGAAACCTTCCCTTGGGACTGCATTGGGTGCACTGACTCACAGTGAGTTGTCTAGTGGGAAGTTGTGCTCTGACCAATGCAATTCCATTTTTTGGGGGGAACCCCTCTTTTTACAATAATCCATGATTCAATTAGATCAAGCATAATTGTGCAATTGCTACTATCATCAGTTTTGAAATTTTTTCTTTCTTCTTGAACTCTGATATCAGCTCCCCCTAACCCCCAAACCCTTATTTATTTATTTAGCTGTATCTTGTAGCATCCAGTATATCTGTTCACCTACAGTTCTGTTATTTGTTACCCTTGAGTGGGGTTAGACGGTCATCATTGTCATCAGTTCCCTTTCCCTTTCCTCTTCCTGTACTCAGGGATTCATGACTCCTGTTACTATTTCTGAAGGTTTATCTCTCGGATTTCATGCATTGACCAATATTAATTATACAAATGAGCATACGAAGGTCTAATAAGACTAATGAGGTAAAACTAAGACCATAGAGAGGATTGTAGGGCCGGCCTCAGGTCGAGACATGACGTCCCCTCCCTAGGTGATAGCTACAGAGGACAGCACTGAAAATAATAATTCTGGGAGTGACCGGTCTGACCAGGCCTGGTGGAGGCAAACTAAGGGGGAAGAGCAACAGACCAGCAGTGGGAGCAAAGCCAC
Source organism: Nesogale talazaci (assembly GCA_004026705.1). NCBI lineage: Eukaryota > Metazoa > Chordata > Mammalia > Afrosoricida > Tenrecidae > Nesogale > Nesogale talazaci. The sequence continues at coordinate 55,717 of PVJH01006959.1, forward strand.
GCAGTTCCTGAGGACTCCCGGTTGCTGGCTTCTGACTTAGGGGGCAGCGCTTGGCACCTCATTTGAACTGGTTGGGAATATTCACAAGGGGGTCACACTGAAAGGCAAAAGGGGTGCCGGGGTGGGAGGTGGGGTACTAGACACATGTACCTTTTAAAATTTTAAACCATGAACAATAGAATTTTTGATTTTATTTTTCTGCTATTGAAATGCTTTATTAGCTTATGCTATAGCCTTTTGGGTATGCAGAGAAATATACTGACTCTTAAAAGAAGAAATACATGATTTTTCTATTTTTTCCAGATGTGTACAGGCTCAGACATTACTCTTCAGAGGATAATTTCCTTGGAGCACAAGTGTCCTGGGATCCATTTTCTCTCAAGGCTACACATAGTTTGTTATTGTCCACATAGTCAAATGCCTTTGCACAGTCAATAAAACACAAGCAAAAATTTTTTTTCTGGCCATGCTCCATCAGCAATGGCATGCCTTATTCCAGATCCTCTTCGGAATCTGGCTTGAACTTCTGGCAACTCTCTGTCAATGTACTGTTGCAATCAGTGTTGAATAATCTTGTAAACATTTTTGTTTGCTTCTGATAGCAACGATCTTGTTGAGTGATATTCATACTCGAGGGGATCATCTTTCTTTGGAATGGGAACAGGTAAGGATCTCTTCTTGTCAATTAGCCAGGTAACTAACCTTTACATGTCTTTGCATAGACTAGGGAGCGCTTCCAGCACTTGATCACCTCATTGAGTCATTCAAATTGTTTTACTGTAAATTCTGAGAACCTGGTTTTTTGGCTCATCTTCCTTAAGGAGCTTATCTCCTGGCAATGTATTCATGAGATTGTCAGTATCAAACAATCTTCTGCTGCTGGTCTTATAGCTTTTAGTGGCTAATTGGCATGTGCTAATTCAGTGCTATTCATTTGATTCTCAGTGGCTAATTCCTCAGAAGTGAGTAGTCAACTCCTTCTTTGCAATCTGTTCTTAGGCTGGAAGTTCTGCTGAAAACGATTTACTTTAGGTGATCCTCCTGGTATTTGAAGTATCACTGGTGCAGCTTCTACGATCATAGCCACATGCAAACTGCCACAGTGCAACCAACTGACAGACAAATGGAGGCTGTTTGGATTAGTGGAGCTTTATAATGTAGGAAAGCTTTGAAATTGTTGGAATTGTTGAAAGTGTTGGTCTTTCAACTTTATTCTTTTTCAGATTGATTTGGCTCTTCAGGGTTGCTTGCAATTCCATATGCATTTTAGAATATATTTGACACTTTTTGCACACCAATGCTGATGGGATTTTGACAGAGATTATTTTAAGTCTGCAAATCCATTTGGGTGTATTGTTTTCTTAACAATATTGTCTTCTGATCCACGAACACGGAATGCCTTTCCATTTATATTGCACTTGAAAAATTTCTTTAGTATAGTTTTTAGGATAGAAACTTTGCATTTCTTTTGCTACTTTTATTCCTAAATATTTGGTTTTATTTTTCTGCTATTGTAAATAGAACTGAATTGCCTTATTAACACACTTTACAGGTTTTTTTGAATGCAGAGAAATATGCTGACTTTTAAAAGAAGAAATATCTGATTTTTCTGTTTTCCCAGCAGTGTCCATGTTCAGACGTTATTCTTCAGAGGATAATACTTTTCAAATGCACCCTGGGAAAACAATGGTTTCTTTATGTCTTTATTTTATTGATCCTCCCTTTCCTGTGATTGCTCTGTGCTTGTTGGTGTTGTTGTTGTTAAGTGCCATCAAGACAGCTCCGACTCAGAGTGACGCCTGTACAACAGAATGAAAATACTCCCCCATCCTCTGGCAAGCTCACAAATGATCTTATGCTTGAGGCCATTGCTGCAGCCACTGTCAGTCTCCCTTGTTGAGACCCTTCCTCTTTTTCGCTGCTCCCCTATGTTAGTAAGCATGATGGCTTTCTCCAGGGACTGCAATCGTTTGACAACATGTCCAAAACACATGAGACAAATCTTGCCATGCTCACCTCCAAGAGAAACAAACAAAAAAATTTTTTGGCAGGTCATGGTACTTTCAATATTCTTCATCAGTACCACAACTCAGTGCATGCATTCTTCTCTGGTCTTTCTTATTCAGTTTCCAACTTTAACATGCATATGAGGTAAAGGAAAATTCTATGGCTTCCACAGCTGTTATCTTCTACTATCTGTCCTAGTGTTTATGACACTGCTGCAGTGCACAAACTGTGCCACAATCTAGTATCTTTCAAAGTGATGAAAACATCATAGACTTAATCAAACATGGTGAAGGGATGAGAAATTGGGTGTGGGTCCTAGGTCCATGGTTTCAGGGCACACCAAAGTCAATTGGCATAACAGTTCACAAAGACAATGTTCTCCATCTTAATTTGGTGAATACCAACTGGGCTTAAAAAGTCATTTTATTGGGGTCTCATACAACTCATCACTATCAATACATGCATCAATTGTATGCAGCCCACACTTGCACATTTGTTGCCATCATCATTCTCGAAACTTCCTCCTTCTGCTTAGGTGTCAGCTCTCCATATTTCCCCTCAGTCCCCATTCTCCCTCTCTATGACCTCTCATTAATTTACAAATTATCAGTATTTTGTCACATTATACACTGTCCAATGTGTCCTTTCACTCATTTTCCTGTTGTCCCTACCCCAGGGAGGAGTTTATATGTAGATCCCTGCAATTGGTTCCCACTTTCTACTCCGCCTTCTCTCCACTCTCTTGGTATCACCACTGAAGGGATCATCTGTACTGCAACGGGTTTTTAAAGCTTGTGAACAGGTATAGGAAATGCAATTATTGGTCTCTTCTCATCCAGAAAAAAGAAAAGGGGCAAAACCAAAAGCCATCTGGAAAGAATGGAGCAATGGGCTGATGGATCAAGTAAACAACTGTCGTCACAATCTTGAAACAAGAAGTCGGTAGTAGCGGACAAGGACTATCAACTGTTCTGAAAAAGGGTAAGAGTAGAAGGTCCTTGAAAGAGTTGGAGTCCTGATGGCATCATGGTTAAGTACTGGGCTGGGAAACACAAGGACAGCAGTCCCAAACCACTAGTCTTTCTGGGGGAGAAAGACACCTGAGTCTCAGAAACCCACAGGGGTACTTCTACCCTGTCTGCTAGGTTTGCCATAAGTATAAATTGACATGAAGGCAGTGAATTGGGTTTGTGTTTTCATCGTGTGGGGTCAAAAATTTGGAACAGGACCCCAAATCCTAAATGAAACCAGGCTTACTAGTTAGATGGAGATTGATGGGTCCCTAAGATTATGACTCTTAAGTCACCCTTTAGATCTGGTACTGAATTTACATGCCCCCACCCCATTTTAGCAAACTCATTTAAGATCAAAATGACAGAATTTATCCAAGGACAAATTTCAGGAGGTTAGGAAAGAAGAGAGAATGGGAAAAGGAGACAGGTAGTGGGATTAAAAAAAGGGTACATCGAGGGCTGAGCCCCGGTGGCGTAGTAGCTGTGCGCGGGACTGCGGCCCACTGGGACGGAGGTTCAATTCCAACAGTGGGGCTGGGGCCTCCTACTCCCACCACCGGACAGCAGTGATGCCCCCCCCCCCAAAAAAAAGGTACATTGAGGGATTGCAATACATGAGTTGAAACAGAATATATATGAAATATTGAATGTAAAACGATGACTTGCTCTGTAAAGCTACATCCAATTCATAATAAAAAATTTTAAAGCCTGGCTAGCCTCTGGGGTGGGGTGGGGGGAGGAGGAGCATTACCATTATCCCATTTCTTATGTAAAATATTATTGAAGTTTCACATATTAAAATTAGTACATACAATCAAGCTTATTAAATGGATTACATTTTCATTGTATTAATATGTTATGGTGGGAAGTCACCTTTTGCCATTACAAAAATGGAAAATTAAAGAAAATATTCATGTCTTTGGATATGCAAACTTTAACATTTCTTTATAGCAAATAATACCCTAAACAAGATTGAAATAAAAGTGCTCATTTTAGAGAACACTTATATTTTATTCCTTCTAGCTTTTTACCTGTTGTAACATGTTTCTTTCATACAAGGGTAAACCAAAATTAATGCTGCAAGATCACAGATACCTTTATTAAACAAACAAACAAACAAACAAACAAAAGCAAATAAACACAAAACGAATTTCTCTGCGAGGTTAGTCTATGAGTCAGAGCTTTATGTTGACCCTAGAGGGCTCATCATAGCTGTCTCTTTCCCTCAGTTTCTCTCATACACTTTTAGCTAATCTAAGGTTTACATTGAGGAACGCTGGTAGGATAATGGGTAAAGTATTGAGCTCCTAAGTTCGGGGTTTGTGGTTTGAAACCACCAGCCACATCATGAGAGAAAGATGAGATTCACTACCCCTAAAAAGGTCCAAAGCCTTGGGAACCCTGTGGATAACTTCTCTGATGTCCTACAGGGTCATTACGATCTGGTACTGAGTTGGTGACTGTGGGTAAGGTTTTTACTGGAGCCCTGGACAGTGCCTAACGTGCAGACCACTGAGCAAGAGGATGGAGACTGGAGTCCACCCAGAGTGATCTTGGAAGAAAGGGCTGATGACCAACCTCTGAACAACCAGCCACTGCAAACCTTACCGAGCACAGCTCTAGTTGTGCATGTGGAGTCTCCGTGAGTTGACGATAACTCAATAGCAATTGGAACTAGTAATACTTACCTTATTACTCTTACAGAACCCCGAGTCTCCTTACTTGCTTACCATCGAAATTTCTAATAGTTTTCGACAGTGTTCTTAGGCTTGAATTTTCCAATACTTTCTTTCAAATAAAGTCTTTCCCTTTGAGGATAGTTTTGGAGCTCTCTCTCCTTGGCCTAAATCCTGTGTACTGTAGCTTCAGAGTTAGGGATGAGGAAAATGCTCCACTCCCCGTCTCCTCCCTGAATTCAAACACCATTTTATGAGTAAAATACTGAATAAAGGTGGTAATTTTTTTTTGTTGCTGTTGTCTCTGTAAAACTTCTGTTGTCTAAGTGAGCTGAAGTAAGGTAATCAGATATACCTATGTATCATTTTACTGGGAGCTCTTACAGATAGCATAATATTCCAGAGTTCAATAACACCAAGCAGTAGTGCACAACTGCTACCGCAATGAGTTTCCAAATGCTTTTCTTCTTCTTGAACTCCTTGCTATCAGCTCCTCTTTATCCCCTTGCTCTGCCATCCTACTCCCAAGCCTTACTTTTTCTTCCCTGTAATAGCCCCTTTTTGCCATTGTTAACACAATCTAATATACCCATTCACAAAAAATTCCGCTGTTCAATCCCATCGAGTGCAGTTATACAGTCCTCCATCAGCTACCTATCCTCCTCCCCTCTTTCCCCTACCCTTGAGGAACCATTACTCTGGTTACTGTTTCTGAAGGACTATCTATTGTTGGCTGTCATGTATCAAATGATCTTAAATATAAAAATGAATATACACAAAACTAACATGATTAATGAGGTAAAATAAATAGGACCATAATAGTAAGGGGAGGAAATATTAAAGAACTAGAAGTTTCTAGCCATGTGGTTCATCAGTGCTATACAGCACCCTAGATTTATCATCCCTTCCCTGTGACCCTTACAGATGAATTTTGGGTCTTCACTACATCCACACCCTTCACATTGAATTGGTTGCTTGTTTTTGAACTTCTGATATCTTTCCCTGTCGACATCTCATAATTATAGAGGCTAGTGTGCTTCTTCCATGTGGGCTTTATTGCTTTCATGTTTCCATGTAACTTCAAGCCTTTACGATCTCAGCCATGATATCTTTTGATAGCTGGGCACCATCAACTTTCTTCATCACATTTGCTGATGCATCTATTTTGTCTTTAGTGACCGTGTCAAGAAGATGAGCATCGTGCAATGCTACATTATTAGAACCAACTGTTCTTGTGCTGAGGTTAAGATTTAAGTAGAGACCAAAAGTCCATCTGCTACCTTGTTTTATTTGTATAGAAAGACATATGTAAACAAATACACATATATTTGTACATTTACATACTCTCCTTCCTTTTTTTCTCTTGGCCCCACTATCATGTTTACTCATTGCTTATATCAGTAATTCCTTTCAGATACAATTCGATTGATCAAGCATGACCAGCAAAGCTACACCTTCCTCACCATAAATTTTAGAATACGTACTATTCCCTGTACTCCCTATTATTGGCTCACCTCTCCCCACCTCCCCTTCCATGCCCCTACCTTTGCCACCATCCTTGCCTGGGACCTTGGGTTGCCCCAGGCCTTGAGAGGTGAGTGGAACGGCACAGAATAGGAACATGTCATTCTAACCACCGCTAAGGAGGTCAACTAGAAGTTCCATTGGGGCAACCTGTGGGAGATGCGCGCATGTGTGGGTTCAGTTGTTGTCTTCATAATATTGCTTACCCTGCCTATCTTGTATAGATAAAGAACAAACCAACAAATAAAAGCATCCAGATAGTCACAAGTCTAACGGGGATCCTGACACAGAACAGATGGGTATCTCTCTGTTAAATAGAGAGAAGGACATATTATAAACCATCAGTCCAGTCCCCTTTTCTTTCAGGGTCACCTGTCCTGGGTCCTGCTTACCTAAGGACACACACACCCTTTTAGTCTTCATCATTTGTGTCTGAACGGGCCTTTAGTGTGGCCCCTTGTGAGTTACCTGAACCTGGTCAGATGGGGTACCAAGTGCTGCCCCCCCCAAGTCAGAAGTCTGCAATGGAGCTTCTTTGGGGAGAATTTGCTCACATCATCGTTCTGGTGCACACCCCTCTAAGTTTGTTCCCATGTGGGTGGGCTGGATCACCTGCTCTCCCAAAGCTGTAGCTTCAGGGCTGTTCTCTGCAGGCAGTCATCCAGGGAGGGGACAGTCACAACTGGAGCTGAGGCCAGCCCTGCGGCTATCTCTGCGAATGAGCCGCTCTGAGCAGGCGCATCACCCTCAGGGGTTGGCACACCGCCTGGAATGGAACATCTGCTCCCAAAGTGGGGACTGGGGGAAAGAAGAGAGCCTTAGACCCCTCATCTGCTCTTGCAAGGAGGGAGGGAGGGAGGATGAGAAATGCTAATGGCCTGCTTCTCCCAGGGAAGACACTGTAAACCCTTACTCAGCTGTCGGTGGAGAGGGTATTGTATGATTCTGGTGGCACTAGTTCAGAGAGGAGCACTGTCATGCTTCTCTGGAGTTGGCCAAAGACAGTGGGCTCAAATGCCATCAACTCTGGCTGTTATACCCCAAATTAGGAGATGATTTGGACTAAATCTTTCCTCCCCCCTGTTGCATTTCACCAGCACAATTTTCAGAGACATGAAATGGCTGTTTCTACACCATTTTCACTGGCGGTGGTCTCTCTGTGGGTCTGATAACCTCAGGGTCCTCAGTTTGAACCCACCAGAGGCTCCGCAGGAGAGAGATGAGGCTGTCTGCTGTCATAAAGATTTACACGTCCAGAAGCTCTCAGGCAGAGTGCTACCACGCTCTACAAGTCACTCTGAGTAGGAACAAATTCGATAACAAGGAGTTTGGTTTTTTGGTGAGTTAGGGTTGTTTTTACCAGGAATTGGCTTCATGGTTCTCCTCATATCATCATCCTTGAGGTGGACTTCTGTTCAGATCATTTTTAATGATGGCTTTATTTCTTACATACTTACTGAAAGAAACTTTTTCATGTAAAATCTTTGCAAATTTGCAAACAGATTAAAAGACCCCATGGAAGTTGAGGACTGGCTGAGTTTTAATTTCATATCTCATCAAAGTCTAGAATGTCTATGCATTTGGTTCGATAAAAACAACCAAACCAAATTCACTGCTATTGAGGTCATGTTGTCTTATTAACCCTAGAGGGCAGGGTAGAAGTGCCCTGTGAGTCGTTGAGACCGTAAAACTTCACAGCAGTAGTGAGCCCTATCTTTCTCTCACGGAGGGGTGGGTGATTTCACACTGTGGACCGTGCAGTTGACTGTCCAATGAGTAACTGCTACTCCAGGAGGACTCCTTTGGGTTTGCGAAAGCAACCTTAACTTGTAATGAGCAATGAGTGTGACGACCTTTGATACTAAATTTTGTCTTTGTTGCTGTAGTAATCAATGTCCAAAAATTCACAGCTAATAAAACAAACACCAAATGATAGTTATGATAAAACAACAAGATTATGCACTCAAACGTGGAAATCTAATGACCATTAGCAATAGCAATCAATGAGTTGAAACAAAGTGTGTATGCCTTGTCACACATAAAACTGATGATCTGTCCTGTAAACCTTCACCTCATTACAACACAAAGTTTAAAAAAAACCCTCAAATCTCATAGATCTAAAAAGTGCCTATTGCAAAATGATCATGCAATTTAAAATTTCTGTTTAATTCACAAAAAGTACCGCATTAAAATTATTTCTAAAATAACTTGTTTCCCAACTTCCTTAATGCCTTTATTAGAACTTTGGGGGCTAACATTCACAAATAAATAATCCTTCAATTCTTTATTGATGTGAACTTATTTCAAATGCCTGGGTGCATAAGTGAATTGCCAACTAGTTGAATGCCATTTTAATAGAAAGTTCTAGAGTATTGTCCATAGGTAAAGCTCTTCCCTAACCATTAGACCTCCTTCCCAATCCCCAGGCAAAGTTAATTTTATATCTCTCCTTGAAGTAGAAGTCTGGACATTTATGGATGATCACATAGCAGTGCGAAGGATGATGGTAACATATGTAGAAATGTGCTTGATACTGTTGATGTATGGATTGTGATAAGAACTGTAAGATTGCTCAACAAAATGAAGTACAAAAGAAAGAAAAATGGGAATACTGCTAAATAGTCATGAGAAAATGTTAAAATGCATTTTTGAGGGAAATCCTTCACTTTGGGGGCATTTAACTTATGTCTATCATTGCCTAAGGTGGTCTATAGGCACAGTGTATTGAAAAAGAGCAAGACACTAGATAAAGATGAATATGTAAGAATGAAACCATGCACATTCCAGTAACATTGTGCACAATTTCTCATGAATTACAGAAAAATAAACAATGAAAGCAAATAGTAAAATGATTTTCTCTTATTTTGACAGGGAAAGTTTCATTAGAGTTGTGCTTCTGTTGAGCCAAACACCATAGTTTCCAACATAGTGAAAGACAAACGGAAAAACCCACTGAATTCCCACATTGTAATGCCATTAAAAAAAAAACTTCATAATTGTACTACAGCACAGAAGAATTGTGTTAATCACTCTGTCTCCATCGGCCAACACGGACATTCTATTCTATTAAAGCCACTTTACAGCCCAAAGAGATCTTTTGGAAGACTCTTACCTCCCTGTTGGGTGGATCTCCCTGCGGCTTAGGTGAGCACCACACGTTGGCTCCTACCAGGCTGCTGCTGCGAGCTTCGCTCTGCGTCCGCTCCTAGGAGCCTCCTGGAGTTAGGTGTTCGGCCCCGCCCTCTGCATTATTGCTAAAACTCCAATTCGGCCAGACCGATTCCAGGGATTAATTATTGACAACAGGAAAACACTCCCACACAAACTTGGGTCCAAACGCGCTGCTCCCAGTGCCTCCTTCCAGAATCGCAGACCGGCTGCACCACTCCCCTCCCCCCCCCCGGCTCTCCGGTCCCAACTTCCACGGCGCTGCCACCCTCAGTCCTGGGAGATCAGGCTCCTCCTCGGAGGAATGCCGCCCAGCCACTCCAACATTGTGGATCTGGGGCTAGGCAGCCTGTGAGCACTTCGTCTGGGACCAGCCTCTCTCGCGGGGGCGCTTTCCGGATGCTGAGGACGTGGGGGCTCCCCGAGCCATAGAAGAGGCTCGGGTGGCGCTGTCACCCTCGGGCTGCTGCAGTAAAACCCCGAGCCGCGCCGGGACTGGGAGGAGGGATGAGGCGGCGTCCCCTGGCCCCCCTCCCTTGGGGAAAAGCGGATAAACAGAAGGTGCCCAAGGGTGCGCCTTGGAGCTCTGGCCCGAGCCCCGCCAAGCCTGCGCCCCGCACCCGGCCGTCCGCAGCGCGCAGCGCAGGGCGGCGGGCGAGCGGGACGCGGAGCGCCACTGCGGGCCTTAGCTGGGTGCCAGGATGCCCGGTGCGCGCGGGGCTCGGCGCCGTCACCCACTGCGTCCGTTGGTCCACACCAGAGGAGGACAAGCCCTTCCCAGGTCCCCAGCGACTCGTGCGCCTGAAACCCGCGAGACGCCGCACAGGCTCCCGAGTCTCCTTCCTCCCCCCTGGGTGGACAGCTAAACGTTTAAAAGCTGGCTTCCCCGGGCACCCCGGGGGCAGGATCGTGCCCGGGGAACCCGTGTGTGCGGGCGGAGGCCCCCGGGCCCGGGACTGCGGCAGGAAGGCCGACTGGGGCCGAGGACTCGGGAGGGAGGGAGGCTGATGGTACAGGTCTCTTTCCCCGAGCCCTGGGGAGAGGCATTTTCCCTGGGAATCCGCAACTGAAGCCAAGCGACCCCCGCCCCAGGCTGGGATTTCATGCCGAGGCTGATCACCGAGCTCAGAGGTCCCCGAGGCTTCCTGCCGGCACCGGTCCCGGGACCTGACCCTTTCCGCGGGGGTTTGGAGGGAGGGGGTCGGCGGCCACAGCTGCCTGGGACTCAGGAGCGTGGGGACCAGCGCCTGCAGTTCAGCCTTCGGGGCGGAGGGAAGAGCCACTTCTCCAGGCTCCACCTGGGCTGATGCTGTGGACGCGCGAATTTTAGCTGCTGTCAGGTTTTTTTGCGCATTTTCACAGCACGATTCCAGCAGTTTCCAAACTGCGGGGCAGACGCTATGAAGGACAACACACCATCGAAGGGCAGAGGGCTCTCTAGGCAAAGAGAAGGGTCCTTGCAAGGGACGGGATGGATAGGGATGTGGAAGGGAGTGTGCGTTGGCTGTTTTGCATAGCTATCTCTTCTTTCTGTTCCTGCATCTAAAAACAACCATGGTTGGCATTTATCACTTTACATCCTATCCCTCCTCTTTTTCCTTCTCCGGACACACCTTTTAGTGTTGACAAGGTAGGTATAGCTACTTACTATCATGAGCAGAGCGGTTAATAATTACCTAAGGTCCTTAGGCATTTTCAAATGCTCGGTTTATTCACTGCAAGCACACATCAAGCAACCTAGTAATCTCAACATTAACTAAGCACCAAAGGAGAAGGATAAGAATAGTCATAAGGGCATGGGAACAGTCCTGTTCACACATATTATTCTAGCATCTTAGTCCCCATAAGCATTGCCTTCATAGGTGTACTCACCTATGGGTAGCTATGGAGAGAGCAGAAGTTGATGTCTCCTTGGTTCCTAGCTCTCTAAAAAAGTCAATGTCTCTACCGGGGTTTAAATAATTATTTTAGCTGGTCCTTTGACACCATTTGGAACTTCTGCAGCGTTCCGTCAAGCCTTATTCCCCACACTTTTTGGGATGGCTCCTCTGACCACTTGTTGGTTTGGGCTTCTGGCCAATTTGGGTCAGGCCTAAATGTCACTTATATATTTCTTCCTAAAAATGGAGTTTCTTGTGTTGCTTTCTAAAATGTGGCTCAATGTCTTGCAAGGAAGTTCTATGATGCTCTCATCACTACCCCTACTGAAGAGATAAGGAATTATAAATCTCAATAAGTGATTTGTGGTGGAGCCAGCACTGCTACTACCTTGGTTTATTAATCTTTATTCTTAGCTTCCAACTAAGCCAGACTAGAACAATTGATCCTGGCTATGAAGCCTTTGAAGATTAACCAGTGAAAACCTATGGATCACAGTAGAATATTGTCTACTTCACTGTTTGAAGATCACCTACGACGGACATCATACCTTCCCACCAGGCTGGATGGTGCTGCATGATGGCAACCTAGGAAGGAGGCCCTGTGTCGAGCAAAGGGGGTTCTGTGACATATAAGGGAGCCACGAGTCTGATTCCATGGAGACTAACAATATTTTTTTCTTTATTAGTTGTTTTCTGACTAGGTCACTCCTCCCCACCTCCACACACACACTGTGTGGTTTGTGGAAGTATAGAATCAGGTCTCAGTTCTCCCTGCCAAAGGTTTGTGAAATGGATATGAGGCCTTGCAAAGTCTCCAGCGAGCGGATGGAGGGTCTGGAAACAAGATACAACTTGCAGAAGTATTCAGACCCTTGAAAACATTCTGAGATGGCATATAGTCATCATGCAGAGAGACTCTTACATGTACAAGTATTTTGAAACTAGAGCAGAGAATAGATACTTTTGCCATATGACCAAAGATGATCGTCAAAACTCAGCTATGGAACAGCATAAACATGAAGAACATTTAAAAGAGTGTATATGATACAGTCCACATTGCCGTCAAAATACACTCAGGAGAATATTAACCCAAAAAACTTCCCTCTGAAGCTCCACTGGAAATTTTAAAATGCTTTAAGCTTTTGGATTAGAGAGAAGGTAAAACTTCTAGAACATAAAAGATTATTGTTTGATAAAGGGTTGGAAGAGGCATCTTTGAGTTTGGAAGGTACTTCCAGTGAGAAGTTATAAATTCTTTAGAAATAGGGTGAGGCTAGGGAAGGGAAGCAAAGCTTCGGCTAACAAACTCAGGAGAACGTGGAAAACGCCACACTATGATATTATACAATCTTAAGGGTATTTATTGTAAAACAACACAGAAACCCAAGAAATTTAGGAAGAAGTATAAGAGAATTATGCTAACTAATAAAGATAGAAGTAAATATACAGGAAACTAAAAGAGTGAAAAAGAAACACTGATCAATAAAACAAACCAGTTTTGTAAAAGACAACTAACAGGAGAGTCACAAGTAACTTAAATCACTAATAACAACTTAAAAAAAAACTTCAAATAATATTTTTGGTCTAAGTGGATCCCTTTATGTGTGTGTATGTAATCATAACTCCAAGTGATGAGATAGGGAGTGGCTAACAACACAACAAGCGCAGCACGGGGGATGTGACTTGAGACTCAGGCAGCATCCTGTGCCACGAATGGCGTGAGAACACAAAGTAACGATAATTGCATTGACTGGGTACTTACATCAGGAGCCCTGATCTTACAGTGAAGCACTTTGTTACTATCTAAAAGACTGGCCTTTGATACCGTCCAGCTCTGTTCCTCAGGAGAAAGGTGTGGCAATCTGCTTTCCTTCAGATGTACATCCTTGGAAACCTTCTGGGGTTTCCTACTCTGTCTTAAAGAGTGACTGGGAGTCACAATGAACTCACCAGCAATAGGTTTTACAGGTGTGTTTTGTTCTCCTTTCACTTATGTTTGACTAGGCCTTGCATCCTCATTATCACAAGTAAGCTGTTGAATAACAACACTCACTACTCACTGAGACAACTGCCCAAAGTCTATTTCCTCAGATACTCTGGGGGTGGAACGGGGCAAGGCGGATTGGAAAAAGAAATTATAGGGAAGCCTATGGGACTGCTCTATGAAAAGTTGTTGGACTTCAAAAAGTGGTTTGGAAAGTCTCGAGTTCTGAATACCAGGATGTAAGAATACATTTAAAACAACCTTCAGGGCCCCAGTTTTGTATGCATCCATAGCGGAGGATTTTATGCCCGAACAGTCCTACAATGTGAGTTGTTTTAAGTCCATAAACCTGACCATGTTGGCCTGGAGGAAAGAAAAGAGCTCCAGTTTCAAATCTGAGCCTTTCTATTAAACTGCCCCATAATCTGAGACAAGTAACCTAGTACATCTATATCTCAGTTTTCATTCTCATTTACAAAGTGGGAATTACATTGACTTTAAGGGGTTCTTTTGTAGGCCTGGTTGGGCTTGATCAAGGGCAATGTTAACAAGAAGAATTACTGAAACCCAAATGAAGCCTGAGCATGATATTGGGACAAGAAGAAAGTAAAAAGAAATAGAGGAAAGAACTAGGAGGCAAAGGACACTTATAGAGGGCTAAATACAGGTATGTACATATGTAAATATATTTATATATGATGGGGGAATAGGTCTAGGTGCATGTATTTATATGTTTAGTATTAAGGTAGCAGATGGGCATTGGGCCTCCACTCAAGTACTCCCTCAATGCAAGAACACTTTGTTCTATTAAACTGGCATTCCATGATGCTCACCTTCCCAACACAATTGCTGAAGACAAATGAATGTGTAAGCAAATTTGGTGAAGAGGGCTGATGGTGCCTGACTATTGAAAGATATAGTATCTAGGGTCTTAAAGGCTTGAAGATAAACAAGCGGGCACATATCTCAGAAGCAACAGAGATCACATGGAAGAAGCACACCAGCCTGTGTGATACAGGATCAGGTATCCGGCATTAAAGAAAATAAATCATATCATTGTGAAGGAGGAGGAGTACAAAGTGGGGAACCAAAACTCATCAGTAGGCAACTGGACTTCCCCTTATAGAGGGAATCTCAGGAAGGAGACGAGCCATTCAGGGTGCAGACTAGCAATGATGAAACATACAACTTTCCTCTAATTCTTTAATGCCTCCTTCCCCCAACTATCATGATCCCAATTATACCCTACAAATCTGGAAAATCAGAGGATGTACACTGGTACAGATAGGAACTGGAAACACAGGGAATTCAGGAAAGATGAACCCCACAGGACCAGAGGGTGGAGGGAAGGTGGGGGAGAACTGTTTATAAGGATCTACATGTAACCTCCCTCCTGGGAGATGAACCACAGAAAAGTGCGTGAAGGGAGACATCAGACAGTGTAAGACATAACAAAAATACTACTAATTTATAAATTATTAAGGGTTCTTGAGGGAGGTGGGAGGGGAGGGAGGGGAACAGAAATGAGGAGCTGATACCAAGGGCTCAAATAGGAAGCAAATGTTTTTAGAACGATGATGACACCAAATGCACAAATGTGCTTGACACCATGTATGTATGTATGTATGTATGCATTGTTATGAGAATTGTATGAGCCCCCAATAAAATGATTTAAAAAAAGAAAGGAAAAAAGGGGGTTCTTTTGAAGGATACATGAACTATTTCTTGCATTATTTTTAATTTTACCTTCCCAACTGTGGCAGTCATGTGGTTATGTTAATTTTATGATTGAAATGTAGGGGTGGAGTCTAGCCTGTTAATATGGAGATAGCCATTGAGTAGCCAATGAGGCCTCTATGTTGGCATGGTTTTCACCTGAAACTCCTGGGAAATCTCATGATATTTCCCTTGTGAAGATGAGAAGCTATCTCCCCCAGTTGTTGGGAGTTAGTTTCAGAGATGATTAATCACGAACAAGACAAGCTGGTAGCGTTCGAGAAGCTGGAGGAGCCGGCGGAGAGACGACACAGCTGTGCCCTGATGGAGCCAGATCTGTGAAGCTGGGGCGACTAGATGGAGACCTCTGCCAGTGATGAGTTGCTTCTGCTGTTGATGATCTCTGAGCCCTGGAAGTGAGGTTCCCTGCCAGCACCGGGATTCTGCACCCACTGACCTGTGACTTCGTGAGTCGGAAGATGACTTTATAGACTGATTTCAGGCATATGGTTAATATCGGACTTATGACTTTGGGCTGGACTGGGCTGGGATGTTTTCTCAATGTCCTGTTCCTCTTGAATATAAACCCATTCCTTATATCGAGATACGTGTCCTTGAATTTGTTCCTCTAGTCTACCCGGACTAAATCACCAACATATCATCAGAAATTTCTTTTCTGTCTATCTTATTTCTCCTGCTCCACTGAAAAGTAGAACTCTATTTCCCTTCTCATCCAGTTCCTCCAGACTGCTTAGCACCAGATTGACAGAGCTCTTGGGATGCTTTGGAAGGATCTTCTTGAAATGCAAAGCAACTCAGCATAAGGTGGTAGATGTCAAAAGAGCTGCCTTTTCTTCCTTCCATTCTTTATGTGTAACAGATTTTTAAAGTGTCTGTGTGATTGTCTGCTGGCCGCCTGAATGGCATTGCTCCAACTGACAGATTCCAGTTTAACAGACCTGCAAGTGCTTAGCCTGAAGTGTTCATTGCGGAAAAACCCTAACCCTTACCCACTCTAGACTTCGATATGAGAATAAAGATCATATTAATATCAAGAGTCAAAGGTAGCTTCTAAAAATTGTCAAGTATTCCATTAAGAGATTAATTTGGCTGTTCCCATTCATCATTAAAAAGATAGACGATATCATAAAAGGCACAATTCTTGCCCTTAAAAGCCTACACAGTCTAGTACTAAAGAGACTGTAGTAGTACCATCAAGAAACCCCATGAGTTAAACAAAATTTCAGTTTAACACAATATGTTATTCTGTGTTTATATTAAAGCCTGCTCAAACAGAATCTTATTATAATGTCTATTTTGATTTAGCTATACCCAATTGGGGAAAACAAAGGAGACAGTAGAAGATCAATCTAAGACAAGAGAAAAGAAAAAACCTTCACTATTTATGTCACCCATGTGTCCCCTCACTATTAGCTCTTGTTCTTTTTTTTAAAGTACATTTTTATTCTGAAGTAGGTGAGGACTTTATATCTCAGACCCTCAATTCTACCTTAGATAGTTCAAACCACTCACACACCTCACCCTCTTACTCTATCCCACCCTTCTGCTTCTGATTTATCTTCTCCTTCTTGTGCACCTTTATCATCTGTTTCACCCAAGTCAATCAATACCTGTCAACCTTCTAGTCCCTTGATTCATCTCCCTCCCCCAACCCTTGCCCTCCCTCCCTTAGAAACCTCCAGAGTCTCTTCCCATGGGTATGCATGTATTTGTCTTGATTTTACTTTTATACTGCACATATATTTACTTAAGTACCTATAAGTACAAACATTTCATACTATTATGTATGTTATGATTTATATTATATAAATATCTCATATGTTACATTATGTAATATATGATATTTTATAGATTATTTTAAAGCATACAGTATTTGTCTTTTTATGATCGACTAACTTCATTCACTCAGTATATTGTTCTCCAGGTCCATCCATGTCATGAGTCATTATGTGGCACTGTCATTGCTTGTTAGCTGTGCACGGTATGCCATTGTGTAAATGTATCAAATAGGAGCCCTGGTGGCAAGATAATTTTGGGTTGCGCTACTAAGTTCAAGACCACGTATTTGAAACCACTAGCTGCTCCTTGGGAAAAAGTTGGGGCTTTCTATGCCAATAAAGAATTATAGTCTAAGAAATTCACAATTCTACCCTGTCACTCTGAGTTGGCACTGATTCAATGTATTTTTTGTGGCTATATTATTGTAGATTCTATTGGCCAGAATTTGCTTGAGGGTTTTTGCATTTATCTTCATAAGAGATATTTTTGTAGCTTTCTGTCTTTGCGGTGTCTTTGCTTGGTTTTGGTATGAGGGCTATGCTCATTCTAGGAGCTTGCTGTCCTTTTCCATGTTCTAGAAGAAAGAGTCTGTGTAGATTTGGTGTCAGCTTTTCTCTGCATCAATACTTGATTGAATTCCTGGTAAAGTCATCTGGGTCTTGACTTTGAATTACTTATTTATTCTTTTGTCATGAATTTGTGAAGATTTTCTATGTCAGTTTCTGTTCTTTTGGTAGATGATGTGTTTCTAGAATTTCATTCATTTCATCCATGCAGAGAATCATGGGTATTCTTGGCTTGGCACTGCAACACCTGGGGCATTCATTTCCAGGTGTCAGGCACAGTTGGGCCTTCCTTGCTAGGTCTTTGGGATGGCTGGGGCCTTTCTTGCTAGATCTTGGAGACAGGCAGAACCTACTTTGCTGGTTTGCAGAGATGCCTGGGGCCTTCCTCGAAGGATCTTGGGGATTCTTGAGGGGCTTCCTGGTCAGGAGGGAACATAAATAAAAAAAACATGTCATTGATGTGGGCATGTGAAAGCCAGAACACAAATTTGTGGCAGTTTTATTTGCTTTTCTTTCTGTTTGCTTTTACAATGCACAGATCAGTCCTTGCTTCTTTTAAACTTATTATCACGATGTACTTTTATGATGCTATAATATGATTACTTTCCCAGAATAGAACTCTTCTTAATATTTGGTGGTGTTTTTAAGGTATTTGAATTAATTATGCTAGCGGGTCTTCTCTCCACCCCAGTGCTCTGGGTGGAGTGGGGTTTGGAGTGGGAATTCGTAGTAATCATTTTTCCCATTAATCTAGCATCAAGCAACTCCTTCTGAGTTAGGGCATCCAGTGGAGTCACCTGGGAAGGTTCTCACTGGTAACAGTGCTTTTTTTTAGTGAAAGGAGTTTCCTTTGAATGTAATTTTAAAAGGGATGGTCAATTTAAGAGAGCAGCATGCTGCTGTGAAATTTTGTTTCCTACTCTGGGGAAATTGCTGCAGAAACGGTTGTCATATTGAGGACAGCTTACAAGGACAGCGCTATGGGGAAAACTCAAGGGTCTGAGTAGTTTTCTCATTTCTTCAAAGGTGCACTCCTGCCTGTAGTTGCACCCACGTGTAAGTCTTTATTCTATAGCTCTTTGTGCTCATAGTTCTGCTGGTCAATCTAAAATTGCCGTTAGTGTGCATGATAAGGAGAAATATACATAATTCCTAGCTAGATAGACATGTTAATTTATTTATCTCAGGATAAATAAATGCTGCTGGAGTTTCAATCTCATTAAACTCCTTGGAGAGTAAATATTTTTTTACTTCTCATTTCTTCAAAGGTGCAATGTTGATTGATGACAAACCTCGTTCTGGATGTCCACCCACTTCCCAGATGGTAATGTCAATTTGTAATGCATCTGGAGTTCATTCAGTGAGGTTAGACTCTTAATCAAGCTCTCTATTGAGAGATTCTGAAAAGATTGTGCAACATTGTGCAACAAAAATGGCCTGATTTGTGGTAGACAGGGAACTACCGTGATCACCATGACAATGCACCTACTCATGCAGCCATCGCAATGTACAAGTTTTTGGCAAAAAACAGCATGCCTTTCTTACCCATGCACCTGACTCACCTGACCTCACTCAGTGTGACTTCTTTTTGTTTCTGTGAGTGCAGAGGGACATGAAAGGACGGTGATTTGATGGCATAGAAGAGGTGAAGAAAAAATGAGGGATTCATCAGTCATCCAAGCAGATGAGTTTGAAAAATGTTTCCGAGTGGAGTATCAGATTGGACAAATGTATTAAGTGTAATGGAGAGTATTTTCAAAGTGATAAAGTTCTTTTGTTAAAAAAAAAAAAGTAAATATAACTTAAAAAAAAGCTGTTTTTTTTTGGAGGGGGTTGGGGACGATCACCTTGTATATTGAGAGAGCTTATGCCATCTATCTTTTATTCAGTCACTAGTTAGATATGTACCTTTGAAAAATAAACGATCCAACACTCAATTATTGTAAAGGAGTATGGTAAAATTGAATGGTTTCTAACCTTCTGTAACTCCTGCCTGTGGTCGCACCCACGTGTAAGTCTTTATTCTATAGCTCTTTGTGCTCATAGTTCTGCTGGTCAATCTAAAATTGCCGTTAGTGTGCATGATAAGGAGAAATATACATAATTCCTAGCTAGATAGACATGCTAATTTATTTATCTCAGGATAAATAAATGCTGCTGGAGTTTCAATCTCATTAAACTACTTGGAGAGTAAATGCTTTTCTACTTGAATGTATGTAAAACATTATGTTTAGCTCAGTAAACTGAATTTATATATGGAGATTCCTCTTATTTCATTAATGTATTTTAGATGCATTATATAAACACAGCCAATGCACCCAACTCAGAACTCTGGGAGTTCTGGGACCATTGACGGCTGCCTTAAACGTTGGTAGTTCAAACCCAGGTTTGCCACAGGAGAAATGCTCTTGCAAAGGTTGCAGGACAGGAACCCAAGGGAGGAGTCCTGCTCTGTAACACACAGGAGGACCACGAGGCAGACCTGGCTCAGTGGCAATGGATTTAGCTTGGTTTATGAACAAGGCTTGTTGCTAGGTATTCTGTGTAGAGTAAAACCATTCCCATAATCTTCATAAGAAAAAAATTGGAAAACAAAACATTTTGAGCATGCAAGGGCTGCTTCCACATTCTGGTGAGAGCATTTGATTACTTCAATGGAAAGAGCATAGATGCACTTCGAGTCAGAAGGGACTCAACAACATCCAACAATAACCACAGCATGAATTCCTATTTCAGTCTATGCTCTGAATATTCTCCTTGTGACTGATTTTCAGCTATAGCTTTACTTTCTAGTTCTCTTTTATTCATCTTTCATTCCTGCAGTACAGACAACTCATGGTTTGACTGGTGGGAAAGACTGCACACAAGCAACTCGGGAACAGCATGTGTAACATGTTGTATGTGTCCCATTGCACAGTCCATGCATTTCACTTTACTGGACCTCAGTGTTTGGAGTGCCCTAATTCCATGCATGATGTCCAGTCATCAGTAAAAACATTTTCTTGGTCATAGAAACTGAAACTCTTCAACCAAGAAAGGTGTGAGAACACGTGAACTGTCTGAAAAGCACCTTGAAAGGACCTGGGGTGGAACAGTTGACATTTCACTACACGCAAGTTCAGCTGTAGCAAGACACCTATGCTAGCCAAAAAAGCCATACAATCATATGCTTTCTTCTAAAATGGTTTTCTTCTTTTGGAAAAGATAACACAAGTGCTTGTACAGTGGCTAAGCACTTGGCAGCTAACCACAAGGCCATTGGTTTGAGCCCCTTCACTCCTCTGTGGGAGAAAAAGGTGAGAGAAAGCTTGCTGCTTTACAACCTTGGAGACTGCAGAGCAGTTCAACTATGCGCTAAGGGGTCATTCTGAGTCAGAGTGGATTAATCAGCCATGGTTTTATTGTCAGTATGATTTAAAGTAGTAACTTATTTCTGATTACTTAAGGGATGTACCAATTATAAATAGATTAGAAAACCAAAGTGATAAATGAAATGAAAACCAATAATCTCATAACTTCACTAGCCAGTAAACGCCACTGTTAGTTATTCATATATCACTAGTACATCATTTACATTCATTCTCTCTCTAAAATTTCACATCTTGTCATTTAATTTCAATATAAATTATTTTTAGTATTCCGTACAGTTACACAAGATTCTCTATAAGTGTACTGTCAAGTGCTTACTACTTCCTCTATTTTCCAAACACTTCAGTTGTATTCTGGAGTCCTGGGGGCACACTGTCAGGTAATACTTGGAGTGTGAGCCCACCAGCCATTCTTGAGAAGGACTATGAGGCTCTCAGCTTCTGTAAAGATTTACAAAGTTTCGGAAGCCCTGTATAGGACAACTATGAATTGACTCCATGGTAGTGAGTGACTTAAAGTTGGATTTGCTTTTTCTCTATTATAGAATTTATTTTTAATTATGCTTATAAATTATAGATAATACTCTAATAAATTGTTTAACTTTCTTTTTTACCATTAGTGGGGGTATCTACATCAAATTATTAACACTCTCATGTCACGTGTCTATATACATTAATTTGTCAATAAAAGAGGCTGTCACTTGGGGCTAGAAATTTTCCCTGGTACCTGTATAATGGAACCATATAGTGGTTAAATCTACTTCCTTAAAAAAGTACTGGAATATGTTAATCAATTAAATAACAATGACAATTTCCTTCTGGTTAGTATAAGAAAAGCCCCAAAGCAATCTTGAATCTAGCCCTGAAAGTCTATGTTTAATAATTTCTAAGAGTTAAAACAGTGCTGGACATTTACTCATCAACAATACAATTAGTGAAATGGAAAAAAAAAACACAGTAAGGACTGTGAGGAAGCATGGAGCTTTTATAGTCCAAGGAAATTTAGGAAAGTCCAAGTAATTTCAAGACATTTTTCAGAAACCATAGAATTCTTTCTTGATGTCCTTCCTGTCTCAGAACAAGAAGGCAAACAGCACAGGTGTCAATTCTTTCTGATGCAAGTTTCTAAATATCTAGACTAGCTAAATAGTCTGGAATGTTGAGCGTTTTTGAAAGTGTAAGTTACCCATAACCTCAAAGAAATGAGCTAATCATTGTCTCCAAAGGTTATGCTATTTAATACCCTAAACATTTGCTCCGTGAGACCAGGTTTTGGTCATGTTCTCCAGACTTGGCAGAAATATTATCCTCACTTTTCATATTAGTCTCCACATAATTTCTTTAGCCTCTTTACAGTGTATCAGTAGGTGATTCTGTTTTTTAAATATTTTTTTTGGTCAACTGCAAACATTTCCCCTCATAACTATGTTGTTACAAGATGTACCCTGGCGTCCCCCATTATAGTATAACTTCTGCTTCAATTAAGAGTTCACATAGATTCTCTCTTGAAGAAACAAAACCAGACAGGATCTGAGTTTGTAAAATGTGACTGGGTGTCGCTAAAGCGCCTATTGATATGGTAACCATTGTGAGAAAATGTACATGTTTATGTCCTGCTCGAGACCTAATCTCCTTCTTGGGAAACAAGGGCAGTGTGTGTGTGTGTGTGTGTGTGTGTGTGTGTGTGTGTTGCATAGCAACCAAATTTCTTAAGACATTTTTTTTGGGGGGTTTGTTGTTTGTTTTGCATCACTGTCTCTGGTGGTCATGGGCGCTACCCAGCGCTGCTCCTGAGAGCCGCCGCTGGATTTGAATCACCAAGCCCGCGGCCCGCAGTCTTGCATTCAACCACTTAAGCCACCGGGGCTCAGTCCCAAATTTCTTGACCAACAGAGTTGGAAACAACAATACCCACATCAAAGATGGCAGCTGAATGTCTGTCAAATTCCATAGTCCTCACATTAATTCAATCTTTTGCATCCAGTTCCTGACAGAAATCACTGCATCTTCCAAATTTCCCATTCCAGGCCTTAGAATTGTAATTCGTCCTGTTAGGATTCTTCTTTGTCAAGGTTGTTTTGGTTATTTTGCGACTCTATATTACTACAGGAAGTTTATAGTCAGTTTGTCAGCGCCTGTGAAAAGGAAGCAGGAAGTTTGATAGTAATTACTATCCCCTTCTATACATGGAATCTGTGCTTCAATTTATAAAATATTGCTATCTTAATAATGCTGTTTTCTAATTAATGAATATTGGATTTTCTTTGCATAGATCTCTACTTTTTAAGTAGTTTTTCAGTACACAAATCTTGTACCTCTTTAGTTAAATGCCTATGTCTTTTTAACTCCCCCAAATTAAGCTTGTCAAAATTCAGGAACTGTGTTTTTGTCAATCCTGCATTACTTCAACCAGGCTTAGTCCTTTGGGTTGGGGTTACAATATCTACACATGTTGAACTCAACTAAAACAAACAACTATTATTTCTATGTAAATTCTAAAATATAATTTCTTTTTATTATGTCATCTAATCAAGAAAGCCAACAAAATATGGCTGTTGCTGTAAGGTGCCATGCAATTAGTTCCAGTTCATAAACTCTGTACAACAGCATGGAACATATCCTGACCCTCTGTCAGCTCTCTGTTGTAGCCACTGTGGTAATTCTTCTCAATGAGAATCATTGACTCCATTTAATGAGTATGTAAACTGTGGATAATTCAATAGGCAACAATTTAATTGATAATACCAGGGAGATCTTCTCAACATGTCAAATATACTTAGAGCAAAATCCAGTTTTTCTCCTTAGTCTTACATTACTACTGAATGCTTTTAAAAAAAGATTTTCAAAAGATGAGAAAAATGAGGGGATGGCAGTAAGTGACTTTTATTGAATTACATTAAAAATGCATATATGCATGGAAGGCTCAAAGATAGGTTTTATTCAGGTCATAAATCTCTCATTTGAACTTATTAGTTAAATATTACTTGAACTAAATTAGTTCAAATTTATTTAAACTAAATTAGCCAAAGATTTGGAAGAAAACAATATAAAACCTTAAAACTAAGTAACTCAGAGACTTATCAGACATTGGCAATGTGATTTTGAATATATACAAGAATCCCATCTGAATTTAAAGTTCTTCTCTGACTACCAGACATTAAAGCTAAAGCCATAGACCCCCCCCCCCCCAGACCCTCTTTTCCACTTGTGTTTTTCTAAGGCAGCCTTTTTTTTTTATGATTTGGCAACTCTTGGAGGGTTATCTTCAAAAAAATATCCACTTGAACACTTGGTTGAACTTCTCAATAGAGAAACTCATGATGCGATAGCATGGATGGTAACTTGCTGTGATTGAAAAGAGAGCAGAGCATTTGCTGAGAATGCTTTCCAGCTAGCAAGGCCTTGCGAAGAGGAGCCAACCAAATGGCCTGAGAGAGGAGTTCTGGTTCTGACTGCACAGCACTGATAAGCAACTCTTTCAAACAAGTGGTAGTACCAACCATGCGTGCTGTTAACCAAAAGGTTGGTGTTTAGGGTTCACTCTGATATAATTCAGAAGAATGGCTTGATTATCTACTTCTGACAAATTAGCCACTGAAAACCCCAAGGAGCCTGTGAAAACCCTCCTCTGGAACACGTGTGGTTTCCAAGAGCGGAACTGCCCATAGTGCCTAGGTTGGACTGGAATGGGTTCACAAGGAGTAAAGGACGCCAACTAAGAATTTCTTCAGACTGACAACAGGAGGTGTCATAGGAGCGATGCCTCCTCTGGGGGTTCCAGACATTGTGTCCTAGAGGCAACGACTGTGCTTGACTGGTGATTTTTCAGGTCTGCATTGGGTAAATGATAAGGGCTAGCTCAGGTGTCCTCAGACTACGGCCTGCGGGCCACCTGTGTCCCACTGTGAACATTTATCCTGTCCACCTGGTGTTTTTTGCTTCCGCTGCCTGTCCTGCTTAGCAGTCAGCTCATCCCCGGCCTGCAGTGAATTTGTTCATAGTGTGTGTGTGTGTGTGTGTGTGTGTGTTTTAAAATATAGTCCAGCCCTCCAACAGTCTGAGGGACAGTGAGCTGGCCCCCTGTTCAAAAAAAATTTGAGGACCCCTGGCTGAACCCAAGATGCAAAAAATTGAAACATTAATAATTCAAAAGGAGACACCTAAAACAACAAGGAAGAGAGGTTGAAATCTGCAGCAAAAGGACACTCCTTAGCTGTGCGTACAAATCAGTCAAACAGAGGGCTGAAAGACAAACATTTGTAGATGATGTGAGTCAAACTGCTTTAATCACGTTTTTATTTTATCAATTGATTGAAAAGCCAAACCAATGAAGGCCAGTGAAACAGACCTCATCAATTCAAGTGCTGTAAACAGCCTGAGAGGTCAAATCTGACCGTTGGCTTCCCTTTTGCCATGAGGCAGGAATCGGCATGCCCTCACCTCCATCCTCCTTCACACGATCCTGACAGCAACCACTCCTTTCTGGGTACTCTACTTCCATACTGGGTTTGGTAATTGAAGACAGTGACTAAAGAGAACTCACAGACAATACTCAGGAGCAGGGGACTTAGAGAAATTAAAGTTTTCCACAAGTCAGGATCAGTTTATAGTAAAGTGACCAGACGGCCCTCTTTTTAACAATTTAACAACATCCTGTGGCATTTAAAACTTAAATATTACAATACTATTTTTGCATTCTATGAAAATATTTGTTGCTCCATATAGACCAAATTTTAATCAAGAACCGTCCCCCCTCACTCCTTGGTCAATGGTGTCCCACTTAAAATCTGGTCACTTTAGAAACTAATTTATTGGTTCACAGAAACAATGGGACTGATGGTTCCAGAGGGATATGGGTGACGAGGAAGTGGGGGAAAGGAGGTGGTGTTGACCAACCTGGTGTTGTTTCACTTAAGGGATTAAGGAGGGATGGGAAATAAGAGGCGCTAATACCAAGGGTTTAAGTAGACAGAAAATGTTTTGAGAATGATGATGGCAACAAATGTATAAATGTGCTTTGCATATAATAGATTTATGTATGGATTGCGATGAGATGTAGGAGCCCCCAATAAAATGATTTAAAGAAAAAGAAAGCACAGATGTTATATTCACTTATGTTTCTGGTTGTCATTGATGAGATGTAGTCAATATTATGGCCCTGTTAGCCATAATTCCTTCTGTGATGTCTTATAGTTCTGGACTCTATCCAATTTTTGGAAGTTGTCTGCTATACTAATGGATGGAATTAAGGTGAGATTAAGTGCTGACTTTATTAGAAAATGTGAACCATGTCCCACTCTGTGTTTCCTTGGGAGTATGATCTGCTGAAAAAAAAAATAACTCCTATAAAAGTCATTCCTTTGTGTATAAGAGCCATCTCAGAAACAAGTCTCATCACTGGCAGCCAAGTCTCTCTCTGGTTCTTAACCTCTCAGTCATGTGGTTCCTTGGCTTTTGATTCTATAATCAGGAATCTCACCTGTATCTCTGTCTAGTAGACACAGTCTTGGGTGAGTCTCTGTGCCACAGTCTCTAGTACTCCTGGTCTTGAACTTCACCTCTTCAGACAGAGATCTGGAATGTGCTCTTCTGTAGTTCCTGGGAAAGTTGCATATTTCATTGTTGCTACACTGTACCCTGACTGTCTTTTCTCCTCCCTTTTTGTAAGGTGTGTTGGTCTTGTGCTTGATATCAATTACATGTTTGGAAGTCTAGGGGTGGAGTCTAGCCTGTTAATCTGGAAATAGCCATTGAGCAGCCAATGAGGTCTCTGTGAGCATGGCTTTCTCCTGAGACTTCTGGGAAATCTTGTGATATTTCCCTCATGGAGATAAGAGGCCATTTCCCCAGTTGTTGGGAGTCAGTCTCTGAGGCAACAAACTACTGATAAGACAAGATGACAGCATCCAAGGAGCTGGATGAGCCGGAGGAGAAACCACTTGGCCTTACCCTGATGGAATCAGACCTCTGAAGCTGGAGAAGTCATGTGGAGACCCCTGCCAATGCTGTGTTGCTTCTACCACCACTGGATTCTGTTGATGGACCCTGAACTCTGAAGTGAGGAGCCATGGGGAGACCCCGGCCAGTGCCAGGACTCTGCACCTACTGACCTGTGACTTCGTGAGTCAGAAGGAGACTTTATATAGACTGGTATTAGGCATATGGGCTAATATTGGACTTGTGACTTTGAACTGGACTGGGTTGGGATGGGATGCTTTCTCAGTGTTCCATTCGTCTTGTGTATAAACCTTACTCATATCTATATGCGTGTCTATGAATTTGTTTTTCCAGTCTACCCAGACCAACACATAAGGCTATGCTGTTTCATCTACAGATGAATTTGGGTCCCTAATCTGTATTCCCTCATTTATAGTGATACAATTTTTAGTTCTGACATAATTTTTAGTTCTTCAATGCCTGATGCCTGATCCCTTTGACACCTCTTGGTCACACAGGCTGATGTGCTTCTTCCATGTGGGCTTTGTTGCTTCTGTGCTAGTTGATCACTTGTTTACTTACAAGCCTTTAAAACTCCAGACATTATATCATTTGATAGCTGGGCACCATAAGCTTTCTTCACTTTTGCTTATGCACACATTTGTCTTCAGTGATCATGTTGGGAATGTGAGCATCATGGAATGTCAATTCAATAGAACAAAGTGTTTTTGCATTGGAGATGGTCCAGTGCCCATCTATTGCCTTAATACTAACTCTATAAATATATGCACATAGAACTATTTCATATGCAACTATATTTACTTATGTACTTGCCTGTATTTAGACCTCCATAAATGCCCTTTGCCTCACCGTTCTTTCCTCTTGCCTCACTTTTCATGCTCAGCCTTCATAAGAGCTTCATTAATTTCTCTCTGTTATATTACTCTTGATCAGTCCCTATCAGGCCTCTCATATCCACCTTGTCACTGATTTTGGATCATTTGTTTTTCCCTTAAGTGAAACAACACCAGGTTGGTCAACACCACCTCCTTTCCCCCACTTCCTTGTCACCCGTGTCCCTCTGGAACCATCAGTCCCATTGTTTTCTCCTCTGGATTGTTCATCCAACCTATCTTAGCTAGATAGACTTGCAGAGATAATAATGTGTACAAAGAAGACAAGACATTGCAAGATGAAGTGACAAAAGAAGACAAAATGATAACAATAACAAGAAAATAACCAATGTCCATAAAATATATAAATAAGTAAAAAATAAAAATAATAATTACAACAGAAAATCCTGTAAATAGTTCAAGGTCTTTTTGTTGACTTCCAGGAGTGTCTCTCGGTTCAATCTGATGGGGTACTACACCCTGACCCAAGTTTATCCTGGGGAACTCCATGTTATCCTCCCCCTACTACTCTGCTGCACACCTTTAGTGTTTTGCTTTGGTGTGGTGGGGTCAGACTGGGTACAATCACAACCCTGCTTCTCCATTGTTGTCCCCATAGGGCCTTGAGTGAGTGACGGACACTGTGGTCCATAGAGGGACCAGTCATATAGTCCTCTCTGTGTATTGGCTATTCTGAGTGGGGATATTTCTGACCAGAGCACAGGAGAGCAAATGAACGGGGGGGTGGGGGTGGGGGAAATGGAGTGCATCCTGGCCGACTGAGCCTTGAGGATGATAGCATTTGTGTTTTCATGATTCTCAATTCATTCTTGAAGTTCACAACTCATCATCATCTAATGAAAGCTCACTCAGCGTCTCCTTTCCCTGTGTGTTTCCTAGACAGTAACTGTTCACAGCAGTAAACTGTTCTTGCTTAGTCTTTCTCCTGCAGAGCTGTTGGTGGTTTCAAACTGCCCACCATGCAATTGCAGGCCAATGCATAACCACGATACCACCAGGGCTTGAGTAGTGCACACAATCTGTAATTTTTGCTGAATCACTTGCTTAATTCTGGATTTGCGCCTAGAATAAAGAATTCAGCTGCTTACTTAGTAAGTGGCCCAGGTAGTCAGACAATAATCTTAAGCATGTTTTTTGGTTTTGTTTTCAGTTTGTTAGCAGTTCTGATAAAAATGGGTAGCAAATGACATGACTCTTCAAAGAAAAATCTTCAAATAAATAATGTGGAATTTATTTCACATCATCCTGGGCTCTCATGAGCACCAATAACTGAGTCATTTGGAAGAGATACAACAGTTTCAACATTTCTGTTTTGGAGTCATTTAAAAGTGGCAATATGGTAGGAAATCAAAGTCTTGTTGGGGAGATGCCTTTTGTGTAACAGGTATCTAAATTGAGTTCAGAAGAAGATTGTATAAAAATGGACAGATTGAAACCACTAGGGTTTCAAGTGGGTTTTCAGTGTCCTACACACAAAAAAATCACATCAACATTATTGTTAAGGCCAACAGATATCATCTCAAATAATCACTTAGCTGGACATTTTGTTCAAATTGTATGCTTAATACATGATCAATTCTGGGTGACAAGGGTAAGTGCTATTTTTATTGCAGTGGCTTTGGAGGCAACATTATTTGGGGGAGAGCACAACCAGAAGTGTCTTTGAGAGCTCTTTGGAGACTGTAGGAGTGAAAACCAACCTTGAACCCTTCTGTGAGCTAAAGATCCTTCAAGCCCCAGGAGAACAGGGCCAACATGTGGTTCATTTAATTTAGCAAGACAGGACTTGATTATGATGGCAGCATTCTAGACTAGTGAATTCAGACCGTGGTTTGACCTGATGGCTGGAAAAGACCGGGTTAAGCTGTGAGACATCTTGGTTTAGACACATAAAGACTTAGGCATATTGACTTAGACGCATAAAGAAAGCTGAGACATCTTTAAGGTGCAACTATGAATGTTCTTTCACTTTTAAAATTCAGGCTATGTAAGTCTTTGCTAGGCTGATGATTTCTTAGGGTTCTGGCAGGGGAGATTTGGGAAAACGAGGAGCTACTGATAGATATAAGAATGAAATGTTTGTAAATGATTATGGTGGTAAATGCAAACTAATATATTTAAGCAACTATTGTGTGGTACATATGTCAACTATATATCCATAATAAAAACGTTTTTTTGGGGGGCATCACTGCCTTCTGGCGGGAGATGGAGATCTATCCCTGCTGCTGCTGCCAAGCCAATGGGCTGCAGTCCCACATTCAACCACTATGCCACTGGGCGCAGCCAATAAAAACTTTTTAAGGAGGAAAAAACCCACACCTCTTTCTTGTGAATCAAGTCGGCTTTTACATTTGAGATATCGTTTTTGACTCAACAATTTAAAGAATGTAGTAAACTTACTAATAGCTTGCCCTACCTAACTCCAGCCCCACTCCCCGCCCTACACCCCTCTTCTCAGACAGACATATATATTTTGAAGGAAGGGCTGGAAACACTGCAGGAGAGATGAAATGGGATTGTAGAGAAGAATAGGGGAGTGACAGAAAAGGTGGGGCATAAATGGATGGTTCTATCCTAGAACAAGGAAAGGAAACAAAGGAAGCAGAACAGCAGGAGACCGGAGAGTGAGAGACAAAAGGGGTTGGAGATTAATGTGTGCAGGTGACTCTCTCTGTTGACATTCATCTATCTTTGATGCCAAAATGTACCTCAATGGTCTATTTCTCCCTCCCTTTAGCTCTCTTTACTCCCTCAGTCTGTTTTTTAACCATCCTGGCAAGCAGTTCAATTCTTTTTGACCACATCTGCCTCCTGTGAAAGTTGTGTGACCATACCTAATCACCTATAGTCTTCTGGTTAACTTGTTTTTCTTTCTGTTTGCAAGGAAATAATGCCTCTTGAAATGCCCATCTTCTCTTGTATTCTTGACTTGACAGGGAAATATCTTTCCACTCTCTTTATCTTCTAAAGTCAATGTTTATTTTCTCTGTGCTAGCCATTTGACACCTGGCTGGCAGGATGTGTTAGGTATTAGACATTTACCTTTCAATCTTACAGCTGTTGGATTATTTCATTTAACTTTAACCCAGACATTTCCTGGTTGACTATTTTCCAATTGATTTTCCCCTGGGAAACCGAAAGCTGTAGCTTATTCATGCGAATGTTGTAGAGATGAGCTAAAACTTGCTTTTCTTGGAAGTTAATGAACTTCAAAGGTTTAAAACTAAAATCTATATGGAATTATATACACACACATACATATTTCAAAATTCTTAAATGATAAGAGATCACCATTGGGGAAGAAAGGTGATGGGAACAGACACTATTTTATAACTTCCTGTGAGTCTATAATCATCTTAAATAAAAGCTTATAAAAACAAGCAGTTGTTCCAATTGCCTACTACTCAGCAGGTGCTCACCTGTTACTAGTTTCCTTTGTTTCTTATTGTGACATTTTTCATTGGAGGGTTTTTTTTTGTAAATGGCCAAATAAAAATCTAAGTTTAGCCAGGTTAACTAAGGCTGCAGCTTTATTTTTGTGTGGGCATTTTGTTCACATAGCTAGAGAGTTTTGCTGGAACCCAACTAAAATAAAACAGTCACAGAACTCCAAAACACTGATATTTAATGTTTCCTATTTGCATCTATTGCCTACCATGCTTTAAATGTCTTCTATTTCAAATTGTACCTTCCAAGGCTGTGTAGGTACCAAAAATAAATTAACTACTACACAGAAAGTAGTCCCCAAAAGAACTAGAGAACTTACCTGGACATTCACTCACTCAAAGTAGCCAAACAGATGTATACTACCTAATATTGAGAGATGCAGCTTTCACAACTGTTATCTGATGAGAAACAATTCTGGCAGTTAGGCAAAGTTACTCTGAAAGAGAGAAGTCTTAAAGGTATGGCTTCATATTTTTGAGATTGTCATATTTTCTTTGAATTAAATATTGTAAGAAAGATTCTTGCAACACAGGCCAATACAGAGTGTGTTAGAGCTTAGTAAAAAACTTCTAAAAACACTTAGGCTGTGGAAGACTGAAGTCTACAATAGGAGCCTGTGGCAGTCATGTGCTTATGTTAATTTTATGATTGAAATGTAGGTGTGGAATCTAGCCTATTAATCTGGAGATAGCCATTGAGTAGCCAATGAGGCCTTTGTGTGGGCATGGCTTTCTCCTGACACATCTGAGAAATCTCGCAATATTTCCCTCATGAAGAGGAGAAGCTATTTCCAGGGTTGTTGGGAGTTAATTCTCAGAGATGATGAATCACGGACAAGACAAGATGGCAGCGTCCAAGGAGCCAGAGAAGCCACACAGCTTTGCCCTGATGGAGCCAGACCTCTGAAGCTGGAGAAGCCATGTGGAGATCCCTGCCAGTGATGAGTTGCTGCTGCCACCACTGGATGCTGTTGATGAACCCTGAGCCCTGGAAGCGAGGAGCCATGGGAGACCCTGCCACACCAGGATTCTGCACCCACTGACCTGTGACTTCGTGAGTCAGAAGGAGACATCGTAGACTGGTATTGGGCATACGGGCTAATATTGGACTTATGACTTTGAACTGGACTGGGTTGGGATGCTTTCTCAGTGTTCCATTCCTTTTGTATATAAGCCCTTTCCTTATGTCCATATGTGTGTCTATGAAATTTGTTCCTCTAGTCTACCTGGACTAACAGAGAGTCCTAATTCCCCTTTTATTCCTGACATAAATTTAGATGCCATTTAAGTGTGTTATGTTGTTTATCCAGTTCTTGTTGTTCATTAAACCAACAACATGGCTGTATTTAAAGGAGCCTTGGTGGCATAGTGGGTTACACAATGAGCTGCTAACTGCTCTTCAAACCCACCAACTGCTTTTCAGGAGAAAGATGAGTCACAATGAACTCATTGAAATTGAGAGTTTATTTGATTGTTTATTTGATTGGGACAAGTCCAGAGAGGGACGTTTTCCTTTGGGAAGAGTGTGGTTAAAATACATGAACTACTACACAGAAAGTACTTCCTCAAAGAACTAGAAAACTTATCTGGACATTCACCCAAAGTAGCCAATCAGATACATGCTATCTAATGTTATTTTGAAGTTGGGAACCTGGGGACTATGACTCAAGCTCACATGATCATGATCATGATTCATACCCCTAACCATTATGTAACAAGATCAAACCCCCAATTCTTTAAAATTTTCAATTAATGTATGCATAATTAGTCTGGGAAGATTGGAGAAACAATTCCAGAGATATTCATATTTGTATAAGAAAAAGCTTTACATAAAATAGCAATTGTGTATTGAGAAAACATCCCAGTCAAGTCCTGATGAAGTCCCCAAAGTCTGATATTAGTCCATATGTCTGATACCAATCTATAAATTCTTCTTTAGACTTACGTACAACATGCAATGACATTGAATGCAGGAAGATCACAGGCCAGTTTGTGGAAAGTCTTGTGGATCCAGTGGCAATGGAAGTATCTCAGGACTGGCAGGTGTCTCTATGTGGCTCCTCCAGCTCTAGGGCACTAGTCTAACTCCATGTGTCTTGTCAGCAGCAATGTCTCAGAGGGAGAGAGTCTCTATCTGGACTCTGGTGAGCTGTTTATCTCCATTTGCACCTCCCAAATGAGGCCATCAAGCTGTGGCCTGATTGACAGGATAGCCTACACCCCTTTGCAAGTTCAGAGGGGATTATGTAAATGCCACAGCATTCCAACCCTGCCCTTTCCCTACATTTGTCATTCTGCCTCTCATGGTGATGAATGGATTTACCACCATGCATGATCTTGTGAGATTTTCTATGAAAGCCATGACTGAATCAGCAGACTCCAACAGCCTGTATTGGATGTATGCTGATGATTTCCTCATCCGGATATTTTTGTTTTTGTTTTGGTCATTCTGTTTAAGGCTTAGTAAGAGCTTCCATAGGGTGTGTTCCAATGTGAAGTCTCTTCCCCCACCAACCCCAGTACAAATGTTGAGCCTAGATGATTTCTAGGATTTCTTTTTGATACATAGTTTGGTGATTTGGTAACAGTAACAGTGGGAAAATACATCCAGAATGACTCTGTGAAAGCACAGCAAGGTGCTTAAGAAGTGTTTCCCAGTTCTGTGTAACGTTAGGTAGCTTTAATGATGAGGCAGTGTCATATATATATTTCACCACAAACCCTTTTTCACCCTTTATCATTTTGTGCAAAGAAAGTCTTGAGACTAACAGAGAAGCCTCATACAGCTCTTACTGATCTTTACTTCTGACTGTGAGCTGGAGCTCGAGACTTGCTAAGTTAAATGAGTTCAACAGAGACTCAGGTCTTGGAGAGACAGCTTGCATATTAGCTTCTAGGTCTGCAGGGAGCTTCTCCTGATGGGGTTTAATGTGCAAGCAGATGGGGTTTGACCTGGACTTTGCTGCAGGCATAAAAATATCAAGTCTGCACTTTAAAATTTTTATTTTAGCAGGGAAAACATGAGCTCCAGTTGATTCTATTTCAGAAGAAGTTAACATGTCCAGAATTTGTTATTAGGACATATTTTCCTCTCTTTCAGTAGCATCTCCTCATGGTCAGTAAATAAAAGAATAACTTCCTGCTCTGTTGCATGGGCCATGCTAAACTCTCTTTTGTGGGGTGCTTGGAGATACTTATGCAGAGGTTTGCAGGAAATTGATATCACAGGGGAATGATTCTCAGAGTGTGATTTGCAGAGCAGCTGGGTTGAACTCACATGGGGATCCTTCATCAGCCCCACTTTAAGTGAGTCTGAAGCACATTCAAATTTCTGAGCCCTAGTTGGAAGAGATAGCAGCCTTAGATCAATCATTCTTCAGCAGGAGGAACAGAAGTTTAGAACTGTCTGGTTTTTCCTTTTCTAAAGTCTCTTTCTTCTTTCCCAGGACCATTCTACCTGCTTGACTGCCGTCAGAGTTAACTCCACCACCCTGTGAACTGGACACAATCTTGGAGGGTGTTATGGCAGACTGTCGAACTTGATTAAGATGAATGAAAAGTCCTAAGAAAGGGTCAGTCATTTGTAAGTCAAAGTCTAACTTCGTGACCTCTTTAATATATTTGCTAGTGAAGTTCTAAAAAATCCTACTCTTTGTAAATCTTAATAGCCTTGAGAAGAGTACAAATTTCAGCACCCTTAATTGTGCTTCCTGGTAAACAGTGGAACGACTGAAGTTATCAAAGATTTTGTCTTGCTTAGATCCACAATCAATGCTTGTGGAAATAGCAGTCAAAGGTCACAACCACACATGGTACTGGGTAACTCTGCTGCACAAATCTTTAAAGGGTTGAAAAGCAAGAATGAAACTTTGAGAATAAAGATACATCTGACTCAAGCTAGGGTATTTTCTATGAACTCCCATGCACGTAAAAATTAGACATTCTATCAGGAAGAATGAAGAAGGATGGATGCATTTGCATTTTGGTGCTGAAGAAGACTATTGAGAGTACCATGGACTGCCGAGAGAACAAACCCTCTGTCTTGGAATAAGTAGAGCCAGAGTGCTCTTTAGAAGAGACTGTGATGAGACTTGGTCTCGTGTCCTTTGGACATGTTATCAGGTGACAGCAGTCTCTGGAGAATGACATAACGTTTGGCAAAGAGGAGAGGCAGTGAAAAGCAAGGCCTTCGGTGATGAGATGGATTGACACTGGCTGCAGTAGGGGGTTCAAACATCACGGTGATGGAGAGGATGGGGCAGGAGCAGGTGGCATTTGGTTCTGCTGCCCACAGGGTCACAAGGGGTCAAAAATGCCTCCATAACACATAAGAGTAACCATAACCACAAAGTCTTTGCATCTCTGATAGGCAGAGCGAGTGTCCCAGCTTCTCGTAGGAGTTAGATGGAAGAGAAGATGCGTGCTCTTTTATCATCTAAAACAACTTTAATTCTGAAAGAATTAGCTTTAATGCTAATGGAAACTGCCTTGCATTTGGGTTTTTCAGAGGAAAACCATGCATTCACAGGCTCCGAGAAAAGACAAGGCAATCGTCACGATGCTCACACGGCCTTGGCAGCCAGGGTCCCTGGGCACAAATGAGCTCTCTACCTCTGAGGGTGTGACTGTGGGGAAGCTTCTTCACTTTTATCGGGTAGTTTCTTCATCTGTAAAATCAGGCTGATGACAATGTCTCTCTTTTAACAATCTTTTGTTTTAATATTTTAAGCACATATTATTTACCTGACACTGGATAAATAATTAATGCTAAATATTAGTATTAAAGATAGTTGAACAATGAGATGAGACCATCTCCAATTATGGCAATAACTCAATAGAGCAACTAGAAAGACTGAACATTATATATTTATATATATGCACATATCTATATCTATATCTATCTATCTATCTATATATACAAATAGAAGAAAGAAACTTTGGAATCAGATACATAGAGGTTTGAGTTCTTGATATGTACCTTCATGGAAGTAAGCTAATTGCTTAGAAACTTAATTTTCTTATTTGTGAAATGGAAATGCTACTGCTTTGCATGGCTATTGTGAGAAGAACATTTTAGAAGATACTGGTCCTTTTGATACAGATTATCATCCTTTCTCTCTGCCATGTAGTCTATTCTAATTCATCATAACTCTACAGGACTGGCTAGAACTACCCTTGTAAGTTTCTGAGATTATAACTCTTTATTGGAGTAGACAGTCTTGTCTTTCCCCCATCTATACAAATAACTATTGTTTTCCCTTTTAATATATGTTTTTTTATTACACTACTTGCTTCTCCTGAACAAAATTTTCAATAGCAAGTACCCTTCTGTATGGGACCCTAGGGACTCTGGTCTAAAATAGATGTGTGTCTGCAATAGAACAGCCCATATGTTATTTTTCTATTAGACCATGACTCGTTATTTCTAAACTTAGTATTTTTTTTGCATGCAATTTCTTTTCCTCCACTAGCTCTGTGTTCTGATTAAATAATAAACATTGGTAATAAAAGGAAGTGGCTTCAATTAAGTGCATGTGAAGGGCCATCGCATGTCACTAACATGCCATTGTCTGACCAACTAAGGGATGAAGTGGACTATTTAGGTAAGTGCTTCCGTCATTTTAGAGTCCAGCAGAGCTCTTCTATTTACAAGGCTGCTGTATTTGTTCCTTTTCATTATCCTTGTCTTGAGGGACCAGTCACAAATGATGGAATATGCAGATCTTGTCATTAGTCTTGACAAATGCACACTCTCTTGCAACCCACACTCCTGTTGAGACATTGAGTGTTTCTACTACTAAGAAAGTTGTAGCATGTCTATTGCCTGTTCACCCCCCACTTGTGACTACACCCTGCATTTGTGTCCCCATTAATTTGTTTTCCTTGCGACAGAATTTTAGATACATGGAAATCTTCTTTTCCTCAGCATAGTACTCTTGGAATTTATCTAGGTTGTTGCATTTTTTAGTAATTTCTTCCTTTTGTTAGAGAAGAACGTCTCACTGCCCCCGAGTAGATTCTCACTCCTGGTGACCATACAGGGCAGAGTAGAACCGCCCCTGTGGGTTTCCAAAGCTATAAAATCTACAGCGGAAGTCCTGTTGGCAGTTCAGTCCATAGTTTGAATCCGCCAGCCACTCTGTGGTTGAAAGATGAGGCTCTCTACGCTGATAAAGGGTTATGGTCTCAGAAACCCATCAATTTGAGTTGGAATCAACTTGATGAAAGTGAGAGTAATATTTCAGTATATGTACAAAGCACAGTTTTTAAAGATATGTTTTTTTCTGTTCAGTGGTAATTAGGTTGTTTCTAATTTCTCTTTTGGTCATTATTGTAATAATGTCAGGTGGCCAGAAAGCACTCCTATTCATCTGCAGACTAGGGAGCTGCAATTCACAGAATGAAGCAACTCGAAGGTCTACTATTGGTAAATGATGAGCTGAGTAGATCTGACTCTGCTGACTCCAAGTTCTCTGCTTACTTTACTCCCTATTTATAGAGGCCTATTTGCTTTTGGACCTGAGCATGAATCTCCCCTACACTAGCTCACCTTTTTGAACACTAATGACAGAAGACTTGATGAGCTGTGGGGTGATGTCAAGAACATCATACTTAAGAAAGAGAAGGGTCATTAGACAGGAAAAAAAGAAAGAGATCAAAGTGGATGCCCGAAGTTGTTCTGAAACTTATTCTTGATCATAGAGCAATTAAGGACAGATGGAAGAAATGATGAAATCAAAGAGCTGAGTAGAAAATTTCAAAGGGAACCTCAAGAAGACAATGCCAAATATTATTAGAAAATGGGAAAGATTTATAGTTAGAAAAACCACAAAGGCAGAACATGCTCAACATATCTTAGCCTGAAAGAACTAAAATAAATAAATAAATAAATAAGTAAATAAATAATGCAAGCCTGAGTTATAATATTGAAAGATTCTAAGAGCAAAATATGGAAAATGCAGGAAGCATTCAAAGAAGAAAGGAAACTACACAGTCACTGTAACCAAAGAACTAACGTATTGAAAGCATTATATAAAAACAGGGTTCCAAGAATTGATGGAGTATGGATTGGAATGTTTCAATAGGCCGATGAAGGATTGAAAGCACTTAGTTGTCTATGCCAAGAAATTTGGAAGACAGCTACTTGGCTGACTGACTGGAAAAGATTCATATTTGTATTCAAAGAAATGACCCAACAGAAGGCTCAAATTATAGAACAGCACCATTGATATCATATGCAAGTAAAATTTCTCTGAAGATAATCCAACAGCTGTTTCGTCAGTACATTGACTACCAGAGAGGACAGAGAGCTGTCAGAGTTCAGTCCACATTCAGAATAGCATGTGGAACAGGGATATTGCTGATGTAAGATGGGTCTTGGATCAAAAAAAGAGAATGCCAGAAAGATGTTTACTTTTGTTTTAGTGATGGTGTCATGGTATTTGATTGTGTAGACCACAGTAATCTATGGGTAGCCTCGAGAAGAACAGGGATTCTAGGACATTTCATTGTGTTCATGAGGATCAAGGCTCAAGAAACTGTTATATAAACAGGACAAAGGAGTAGCGCACAGTTTAAAATCAAGAACTGTGTGCAACATGGTTGTATCCTTTCAACACACTTATCTGTTTGCTGAGCAAATCATCAGAGGAACTGAAATATATGAGCTAGAGTGTGGCATCAGGATTGGAGGAAGGCTTATTAGCAACCTGAGATGTACATATAACAAAATGCTGCTTGCCGAAAGTGGACAAGACTTGAAGTACTTGCTGAAGTGAAGATCACGGATTGAAGCTTGTCATGTGGATTGCAATTCCATGTAAATAAAACCCAAGTCCTTACACCTGGACCAGTAAGTAACATCATGATAAACAGGAAAATATTGGAGATGTCAAGAATTTTGCATTGCTTGGATCCAAAATCAATGATCAAGGTAGCAGCAGTCAAGAAATTAAATGATGAATTGCATTGGGTGAATCAGCTGCAAAAGACCTCTTTAGAGGGTTGAAAGCAAGATGGTCACTTTGAGAACTAAGGCACACCTGTGACCCAAGCCGCTGTATCTTCAATTGCCTCATATGTGTGTGAAATTTGGACATTGAATAAGGAAGATTGAAGAAGAATTGATGCATTTGAATTATAGTGCTGGAAAAGAGTATTGAAAGTAACATGGACTGCCAAAGGAACAAAGTGGTCTGTCTTAGAAGAAGTATAGCCTCAATGCTTAGATGCAAAGACGCAGAGACTTGATCTCATGTGCTTTGGACATGTTAGCAGAATAGCCCAACCTCTGGAGGACATAATCCTTGGTAAAGTGGAGTGGTAGCAAAAGAGAGGAAGGCTCTTGTGTTAGTTACATAATCCAATTGGAGAATAAGAGTGAAAAGGTGGAGTCTATCTAGTCTGTCAATCAGAATATAGTCATTAAGGCCTCTGCATGGACATGGCATTCTCCCAAGGGTTCTAGGAACTCTTGTATTTCCTCCTTAGAGGCAGAAAACACTATCTCTCTATTCTCACTCTCTGTGAGACATCCCTGTGGAGAAGCCACATGGAGGCCCCTGCCAGTGATGAGATGCTCACCTAACCAGTGGATCCACAAGACTTTCCACCCCCTGGCCTGTGATCTTCTTGCATTCCATGTTATGGCATGTGTTTCATGAGTCTGGAGAGGGCTTTATAAATTGGTATCGGATATATCGGCTAATGTCGGACTTATGGATTTGATCTGGACAGGGTTGGAATGTTTTCTCAATGAAAACTACTCTTGTATATAAAGCTATTTCATATATATATATATATATGTGTGTGTGTGTGTGTGTCTCCATGGATTTTTTCCCTCTAGTCTACCTGGACTAACACAGCTCTCAACAAGGTGGACTGATATAGTCCTTCAATGACAGGTTCAAAGATAAGAGAATTTTGAGGATGGTGTAGGACCAGTCATGCTTTGTGTTATTGAACCTAAGTTTGCTATGAGTCAGAATCGACTTGACAGCACCTAAGAACAATAACTCATCTTTAGTTTAGATGGATCCAGAACAGTAGATAGTGATTTAATCCTACTAAATGTAATATTTTAGTCCTACTGAAAAGATAAATTCTGACGAGCTCTCTCTCAGGTAGAGTGAAAGGACTTCTGAATCCTGACCAACACTAGAGTCAGTGCCAGAAGCCTAGATGATGTAGTATTGATTATAGAACACATGAGGACACTATAGAGACAAAGTTTTGTTTGTCCCAAAGGGTGGACTTGGAATAGGATATAACAAATAAACAAGATAGACTGTACACACAAAACACGAGCCATTGCTACTGAGTCAATTGCAGCTCACGCTGACTCCTTGTGCTACAGAAGCAGAACTTCTTCACAGGGGTTTTTAGGTTGTAATTTTTAATACAAGTACATCTCCAGGTTTTTCCTCAGTGGTGACATTGGGTGAGTTTGAACTGCCAACCTTCAGATTAATAGTCAATAGCAGATCATTTGAGCCACATTCAGCCTTTGGACTTGGACAAACGTCTGCTAAATCCCAGTTGTGCTCCAAATAAGCTGTATGAGCTCTGACAATTCCAATGTTGAGTCTCAGTTTCCTTATCTATCAAAAAGATAGTGTAATGCTTTTCTTCCAGGCCCCAGAGAAGACGTTCCTGGCATTGAACCTTCCCTGTCTTTGATCTAGCTAATTGAGCAGTACAATATAATATTGGCCTTACTGTGGATTTTCACTCTATGGAAGAACCAATACTTATCTTTATTTCCAAGGACTGTTGTTCATTATCTGCAAATCTAAAAAGAAGCTAGAAAGTTTATTAGTCACTAAAGTCCTCAAGAAATGAAGTATAGGAGGGTCCCAGAGAGATTTGATTTAAGCTGGAAAAATAAATACAGGCAAACTTGTCCTTTTTCATGACAGATGCAAACATAATCATAAGAAGAGTCAAGTTATCTAGGCAGCTAATCTTGGATATGCAGGCCTCATCAGGCACTACACAAGATTTGCAAGAACAGGTAGATTCTTTAGCAGAAGTAGTATTACAAAATAGAAGAGGTTTAGACTTACTTGCTGCAGAGCAGGGAGGTATTTGTTTGGCTTTACAGGAAAGATGCTGTTTCTATGCCAACAAATCTGGAATCGT